>SKCR01027185.1:0-53550 GCA_019454045.1 Zanthoxylum bungeanum | reverse complement strand
TGCTTGATTTCATGATTCTTGGGACCTATATTAGAACTCAACAATACTACGCTTGATACAGATCTTAATATTCTTAAATGGATATGTCCGGAGAATTGGGTAGACTTGGTGCTTTGCTAGGAGTCGACTTTGTCTCGTAAATCGGTAGAACGTAGTACTTGGTACATACATGATTCGGATACACCGACGACCGTATTTACTGCCAACGTATCCGGAGACCTCATGGGTCGCTTCCCGATAATCCACTGATGACGCACAACTCGCACTCTTGAATAATCTGGGATTATATAGAAGAGAGAGAAAATTAATCTAGGATTAATTACGGAGATATTTTATCTAGGATAAAATATCGTCTAGAGAGAGATAACGATTAATTTGGAATTAATCGGTAAATTAATATATTCGATATATTAAACGAAATTAGATTTCGACGCGGAATTAAAATTAGATTTTAATTCAGGCGAACGAATTAATTTAGAATTAATTTGTTAGCGACGTGAATAGTGAATTCGCTAGGCGTAATCATTTAATTACGACGCGACGGAAAAATCGTTAATTTGGAATTAGCGAACCCGAGCCCGAGTGTGATTGCGAGCGCATTCGTATTTCGAATTCAAGTGCGGCATCGCAAGTCGCATCAAGCGTCAAATCAATCGTCACATCAAGCGTCAAATCAAAAGTCACTTTGAGTGATTGATTGATTGATTGATGTGATTGAGTTGATTGATTGAAAGACTTACATCAAGTCACTTTATTAAAGTGACATGTGAATAGTGAGTTGTTGTAATAGTGTTTGGAGTGAAATATTTACTTTTGATTTTAATTAATCATTTGGTAAATGTTTTAATATATATTTTATGGAAAAATATATAAAGCTTATTTGGAAAAGCTTTTCACTATCACATTACAACTTTCTTCTCTCTCTTTTCTCTCTTCTTCCTCATGCCAAAACACAAAATAAACTCACTGGTTTTAAGCCAAAATGGCGTGAACAAGGGAAGCCAAGAGTGGATTTTCATAGTGAAAATCCAAGTGCTAGCACACTTACGAGTCTTGCGAAGGTGGTAGGGAGGTTCGACCATGAGCCGGGATCCGTCGGACGAGGCTTGGAGCTCTGTTTCTCAGCTCAAAATTTGATTTGTGAGAGCAGTGGACTGCTGCAGTGGCGCCACCAAAACAGTGAGCAAAGTGGCTTCATTCGTCTCCAAATCGACTCAACCGATCGATGTGAGTATTCCGCTACCTCCGTTGATGTGTTCACACATTTTTTCATGTCTTGTTTGATCTTGGGACCTAGATAATAACCAACACTAGAATGTTAGTAGACTTGGATATTGTTAGATTAGTCAAAACCATCAGAAATTGTTGTTCCGATTTTCTTGAAAATCAAGATGGTTAGTGACTTAGTTGCTAAGTCACGATAGGTAATCTAAATAGATATCTATTTTATGATATAATTGTCTAAAGAGAGTAGTTTCTTGTGCGGTAAGAATTGACGTGAATTAGTTCATGTCTCGAGATTCTTGACTGGCATTAAGAAAACTCCATTATTATTTGTTTATCTTAAAATGATGTTTCTTGGCTTTAGTGACTTTTAGAAGTCACATGTTTAACACAGTTTGCTAACCAATTATTTACAATTGTTGTGAATAATTGAAGGAAAATTATAGAGCTTAAGAAAGGAGATGTGTATAGTTGTGTGTTGAGAATTTCGATTCTCACAATACGACAACTATAAGTATTGGATACCAAATCTCCCGTCTAATTATTTAAAATAGTGTTTAATGATTATTTTGATATTTGATATTAGAACTTGTGACTATTGGATAGTTACTTGTTCTAAATAAACAATTGTTACATATTTTAATATGATTAGTAGTGTCATTGATGAATAGATAAACATTAAGAAAAATATTCGGTTAACTAAATAACTTAGAACAATGTTTTATGAGATTTTATCACATAAGCATTCTGGGTTTATCAGAGAGTCGTAGTGTATTGGGTGTGATGTCAAGACGGAAGTATCACTCCAGTCATAGTGGAGATGATGTCACGCTGGATGCGGTATTAGTGCTCTTAAGTGCTGCGCGGCCATCGGGATATTATGACAAGGTCATGTATATCCGATTATAGAGACTAATTACCAGACATCCGACATGTGCTTCGGACGGGGCAGACACTTATCCAGCCCCAGCCCTAGCACGTGACTATCCGATACTGGGCCGATATACACAATACTACGGTATACTACGCTTGATACAGATCTATATATTCCTGTAAGAATATTTCTGGAGAATTGGGTAGGCATGGCGCTTTGCTAGAAGCCAACCTTGTCTTGTAAATCGGTATAAACGTAGTACGAGGTACTTACGTGTTCGGATTATCCGACGACCGTATTTACTGCCAACATATCCGGAGATCTCATGGGTCGCTTCCTGAAGATTCACCGATGATGTATAACTCGCACTTTAATTAATCTGGGATTAATTAGAAGAGAGAGAGAAAATTAATCTGGGATTAATTGCGGAGATATTTTATCTGGGATAAAATATTAATTAAAAAGAGAGAACGATTAATTTGGAATAATCGATAAAATAATATATTCGATATATTATAAGAAATTGGATTTCGACGCGGAATTAAAATTAGATTTTAATTCGGCGCGAAAGAATTAATTCGTTAGCGACGTGAATAGTGATTTCGCTAGGCGTAATCATTTAATTCTCGTCGCGACGGAAATTCGTTAATTCGGAATTAGCGAAACTGAGCCCGAAAGTGTTTGCGAACACATTCGTATTTTGAAACGAGTGGGACCCGCAAATCAACATCGCGAAGTCTCATTACTTGACACGACTAGTTGATGGATGTATCTAGTCACCTTTATGGATGATACATTGTCTCTATTCTCAATGTAAGTAGGTGAGGCCATTTAATGGATTTTTTTTTGGAGGAAAACCTTTCACTTTTTTGAAGGGTTTTTTATCAAAAATTCATTTTGGAAAAATGAAAATGCTTTTGTATTTGATTTTATTTTTGGAAAATAAAATAAATATATAAGTAAAAAAAACTTTTACCTTTTTCTCTCCCATTCACGGTTTCACGTGAAAACCCTTCTCCTTCTCTTTTCCCTCTCTTTTTTCTTCTTCCTCTTCTCACGGCTCACTGCCGATTTCTTCTCTAAAATTTCTGGTTGTGACCGAATTTGTGAGAAGCCAAAGAAGATGAAGAAGTGCTAGCACACACCTTGGGTTATACTATGGTGTGATAGGGAAACGAATTTGTGAGCTTAGAAAGCTTGAAGCTTGGAGCTTCAATGGAGTCTTGCATGGCCGATTTTGGAGCATCAAAACAGCCCCCCACGGCAGTCCACTGCAGTTCAAGAAGGCCCAAAACCGAGCTTGATAGAGGCAGAAACATGAAGTGCGAATTTGGTCCATCTTCATTTCATCAAAACCCATCAATGTGAGTATGTATTCCGCCTTACTCATTTGTGTATTCAACTCGTTTTTATGCATGTTTGTGATCCTTGGGACTTGATTGAAACTCAACAATGGTATCTTGAGCTATTGGTTGCATAAAACGAATTAGGGTTCTTGAGCAAAATTTGGGGCTTTTTGATTTAAGCATGATTTTGACAAATTGTTTGTTTAAGAATGCTTGTATACGAATTAATTAGAGTTATATGTAATCATTTGAAGAAAATTAATTGGATTGATTTTCCCCAATTTGCTTAATGTTGGCCAAAACTTTAATTTGGGTAAACTCAATTTGAGCATCAAATGATTAAATTGTTTAGTATAGTATGCTTGAATGAGGTTGAATTGATGTTGTGCATAATCAATTTCATGAAATTTGGTTGGATCCATTTTTCCCTAAATTTTGGGCATGACAAATTTGGGTAAACTTGATTTTGAGCATGTTTAATGAAATTGGATGATTTAGAATGCTTAAATGTTGTTTAATTGATGATTGATTAGATCAATTTGATGAAAAATGTTTTTGGAACAATTTTTCCCCAATTTGCTTGTGATGGCCGAATTTGGCCAGTGCCCTATTGTCTTGGTTTTTTTGATTTTTGTTCATTGGATGACTTAGAAATCATTTGGGGATGTTGAATTTATGTTTGATTGGGTTCAATTGGATTGAATTTGATTTGGGCATAATTTCCCTCTTTGGCCGAGACTTTAGCATGTATAAATTGGGTTTGATTTTGATTTAATTATGTTGGACATGATTAATTGATGTTAAGCATTAATAATTGGACAAATTTGATGTTGATTTGGGCAATTAATAATGCTATACACTTTAGGTAATTTAATTGGAAAATTGGAATTTTTGGAATTACATTATTGGGCTTAAATTGGATTCGGGCTTTTTAAGTTGTTATTGGGTTTTGAATGGACTTTGTTGTACAAAGTTGGTTTAGGCCAAATTGGTTGGATCCAATTAGGCCCAAAACCGCTTCCAAAAGGCCCAATGCGACTAATGAACCTTTAACGTTTAATTGGGCCTAATGGGCCTAAATAATTTATGGGCTTATGGGGTAACTCCCGGATTGGACTTGGTTGCGGTTTTGACCCGAGTTGACCAAAAGTCCACGCCTCAAGAAATTAATTAAAAGCCCATTGGACTTAATTAAATTAATATTGGATATAATCGGGCTTTGAGACCCGTAATGATTAAATTTGGAATTTAAGTCGTAAAGGTTTCTTTATAAAGTGTAATATTTAATTTGGAATATAAATAATGAATTAGAATTAAATACGTATTAAATTGGGCTTTAATCATGTAATTTAATTTAATTAGTAGAATCGTACTTTGAGTACGTGTTCGCAATACGAGTTTGACTCGAACAAAATCAAATCTTTGTTTGAACATTGGATGATCACTAATCTAGAATTAATTAATTTGATTAGATTGATTGATAACATGCTTGTATGATACATGGTTGTGATGTTTGAAAATGTAATATCGGATGGATATTAGTCGGGTGGGGCAATTTTAGAAATTGTTGTAATAAATTTGATTTATTAATTGGACCTGCGTGTCCAGCCTTATCTCCTATTTCTTTGGTCTTCTCTTCTCACCTATTCCCCTCTATGTATATGAGGTTTCTTTAGAAGTGTAGTGTAACGGGTAGAAGAAATATTTTGTGCTAGCGGGAGAGAGAAAGTGAGAGATTTGATCTAGGTCAATCTGTAAAATGGTAAAATATCCATCCGCATATCATTATTATTTTTCATATTCGCTTTTTTATGTGTTTAGAATGAATGTTTAAGGTGTATGATGATGAGACCTTAACAAAGATAATTAAAATTGGTAGCCAATTTGCACGCGAAAAACCCTCGTTAAATATCAAGCGTTTATTTTCCTTCCATTGAGTGATTCTTACTCAAGATTCGAGATTGGCATGGGTTGTTGGCCAAAGTCAAGCCCTTGTCCGTCAAAGATGTGTTTTAATCACGAGACTTTGTTCCATATCGGTGTCGTGTCCAAGTTGTGGTTTGTTGGCCAAAGTCAAGACCACTTCTTGTCCATTGACATTGATTACGAAGCTTCCATGTCAATGGGTCCGCGCTTGACTGGGATCACTAGGTTTGTTGTGCCAAAGCCAGGGCCTAGTTGATTCAGAGGAAAAAGGTTAGGGTATACATTCGATGTATAGGCATATATAAGATATATGTTTGGGACTTGGATGTCCACCTACTGGATCTAGGAGTTGGATGAGATCCAATTGATCTTAGAGATCTACCTAGTTAATTATCATACAATTTGTTGGCCAAAGTCAAGATTGTGTGATATTTAACGGGATCCTAGCCCACTAGGCAACACGGTTTCCCGAGTACGACAGAGGGTTAGAGGCTCGACGAAAAAGTGGGAGGCAAGAATTGAATTTGCAATACTCGTTCAATTACTCGTCATACGCGCTCATTTAAATTATTTTGTCGTAATATTAAATGTTAGTTGGACTAATATTTAAATTATTGTTTTAATAAACAGTTGGACTGTATTATACTTGATTATATATAATTGGATTATATTAATCAATATATTTGAATTAATTAATTTCAGTTTACAGTTGATTTTAAATTGGATTATAGTAATCAATGTAATTGAGGTTAATTAATTTGGATTATATTTGATTATATAGTTGGACTATTATAATCATTATAATATATATAGTACCACTAATCGTTGATTAATAGTTGGACTATTGTAATCAAGATAAAATTGAAAAGTTGGATATTTAATATAATCTGGGATTAAAATATTTTAAATATTTTAATTTTCAAATTGGGAATAAATAATAGGTTACTTTATTTGATAAAATAACTTATTATACCTTAAGCCCAAATTAAGCAAAATAAGTAGAGCATAAAATCTTTGGAAGATTTATGTGATGATGACTTTAATGCTTAATTTAATATACTTGTCATAAATCTAATTTTAGATTTAAGAAGTATTAAAATTGCAATTTATAATTCTTGGAGAATTAATTGACTATTCTAGAGAGATAAAGTCAAAGTTTGCAATTGGGCATGTAGCACGAGGTGCACATCGCTTCGATATTCTAAAACCCCAAGGCTTGGCCTAAGGTTTCTGAAATATTGAAAAAGATAATTGACATATCCCAAAGTGACTACCATTTGGATATGGCAGACACGAAGGAATTAAAGAAAGGGCAAGGCTCTTACTTTGAAAATGTTTTTCTTAGTTATGTTCACACTGCTAGTATTGAAATTAGATTTTAAATACTTAGTGTGGTACATAAAATACATGTATTGATGTTCAGAATCTGCTTTGAGCAGGATACTGACTTCAAGCTGAGATTGCTCTGGCGAATCGGAAACGGGACAAAAGTCGCTGTTTCGACCGTAGATACCTAAGTTTAGGAACTACCCTTCGGGTGTGTACTTAAATTAGGAACTGTTATATGTAACTAGTTTGACTAGAGACATTATCTCTATATCAGTGCTTAATCCATTGTGGATAAACCTTTATATTATAGAACACTAAGTGTTTTATTTATAAAGATGATACTGAGATAAATACATTAGATGTAAATAACAGAATTTATTTTTGAATATAATTAAAATCTCAAACAACATAAAAAATGACAAATAAATAGCTCAAATTGATTTGATCAATAGAGACTTATTTGTGGCATTGTTGTCTGGGACACAATTATACAAGACTCGTATATCCATCACACTTTTGAAGAGTGGGTACCAGGACTGATTTGACTATTCAAATAAGGTCTGCGAATCTAGTTTATTAGGTAAAGTACCTAAAATACTATTTACTTGGTAATAGTAAAAGGGCCACCGATCTGTTAGCCCTATTCATGGTGAAGTTAGTGGGCCCATATCTAGCTAGGCTAGATGTGAACATGAATATTTCGTGACCTTAACGGATGTGGCATCACTTTTGGTTATGTGTTTCTTTTGAAGAACACAGATCGTAACTTTTAGAGTTTCGACACGAAATAGACAAACAGATCGGCTATAGTATTATACCGTCACGGTAAGACCGTAATGGAAAATACTTAAGCAATAAGTTTCTTATATACTTGAAAGAGTATAGTATTCTTTCAAATGAGGACTCCTCTCGGAACACGTCAAAGTGACGGTGTGTCCGAACGGATTAACCGAATCATGTTAGACATGATAAGGCTAATCATGAGTCGCTCTGAGCTACCATTTCCTTCAACGGATAAGTTTTAACAGTGCAATAACTTATTTAGAATAAGGTTCCATATAAATCTGTTTGACAGATGTCATATATGATATGAACAGGGAAGAAACGAGGTTTCTCATTCCTGACAATTTGGGTATGCCAGGCATAACGTTTGGATGATACCAAACTAAGGACCCAAATTGGATAAGTGCCAATATTGGTTACCCTAAAGGAAACCATAAGTATAGTACTTGTAAATCTCACATGAGAACAATGTGATTGTTGCTCACCATGCGGTTTTTCCTGAGAGGAATACCGATATGCAGTGGTCAGTGGGAGGATAGTAAAACTCGATGAAAATCGGAGTAATACTGTTCAAGGCACAAGGTCCGTAATGGAACACAAATAGTTCATCAATGATGAATCTGTACCATTAATCTTCGAATACACAAGAACTGAGTAGATCGGATAGAGTCAGAAAACGACCTAGGGTATGGGTTTCTGATCTAACCTCATAAAGATGTCAATCTTATGAAGGTACATCCACCGACTACGTTTTGAGGTAGTGATACAAGGTATCGACTCTCTGTTATGGCAAAGTGCCATGAATCCGAAATGGATTCCATGTATAACAACTATTTTGGATACTAGTTGTTATACCACAAGGCATTGTGCCTATTGGTACATTAAACGTCTTCAGGGAAGACATACATGGAAGGCAACATACCAACGTACAAAGCTGGGCTTTTGACGGAAAGGTATCGTTATCAACATTGTGTTAATAACGGTTCAACCTTTTACCTGTTGCCATGGTAAATCCATTTTGAAGATGCTTGTTGATAACTGCATATTTCATTTATGAAATGTGTCAGTTGCAGATCAAAATCGCTTTCCTGAAAAGGAAACCTTTGGAGGATGCTTACAACATCCTGACGATTTTGTATAACCGAAAAACAAGGTTTACGGGTTATTCGATCCATGTTGGATTGAAACAAGCATAAGGTTCTTGGAACTGACGTTTTGAATAATCATAATAGTTTATGATTTGACTCAAAACGAAATAATTCTTGTGTATATAAGAGGTTAGTGAGGAGAGGGCACTGACAATGAAATTCCCATAAAGCAATTGGTGAAAGCTTGGCTTTCATAGATATTCTTTCATAGAAATTCTCCGTAAAATTCTGGGGAGTAACAACCTTTATTCAAGGAATAAAGATCTACAGGGATAGATTTGGAGTTGTTAACACTCTCTGGAAATTGTACATTTAAAATGTACTTGATAGGGTGTCTCATACGCTACGAGCATATGGAGTCACAATCAGGACAATCCAAGTGATAGTCATTGGATTGAAGTTAAGGACATCTATTAGTATCTTAGAACTAAAGATGCTGTCTTAAATTATGGAGTAGGAGAACTTGAAGTGACTAGGATCACTGCTGCAAGTTTCCAAACCGGTAAATACTGCGGTACTATAAAGTTTGAATAACGGGACAGCAAGCTGGAAATATTCCGAATAGAAGCCATTTGGATTAAAAACAAATGCTGCGGTACTGTCGCCGAATTAAAAACAAATGCGGATTATTGCTGCAGCTGAGGCAGCAATAGAAGCCATTTGGATCGATAATAAATCTAATTAGATTAGATTTAGTTCTGTTAGCAGCTGAGCTGGGCGTCAGCACAGGCTAAGGAATTAAAGGTCTCATCGACGATCCAAATATATACTTCTATATCATCTGATTCGTTCGGATCATACATTGTGGCGATGTGATGATCGTGTAAATCGCGTCAGACGATAATTAAGAAAATCCGCTGACGAAAAGCTTTTCCTCAGCAATTTGAGCGAACCGTACATAGTTCGGGTGTTAGATACTCGAGTGACTGGCTATGTGCCAAGTGGGAGATTGTTGGATAATATGACCCATAGCGTCACTATTTGTACAGATCACGGTGTTGTTGTACAAATTAACTATGTGACAAGGAAATTGCACTCTCATCATTTGTGATTAAATCACCATAGATATATAAATGAAGAGAGGTCCATATGATTAGTTCCTGGATTGAGATGATATGAGACAGTATCAGTCCACAAAGGATTAATCATTAAATATCCCTAGCCGGAGTATTATCGAGACAGGACATTGATAATGCGGAATAGGCTAGTATTGCACTTGTGCACGTTGTGAGGGCACGACGGCATAGTTCTCATATATTTAAGTATTGGATACTTATGCAAGTGCGATAGGAGGTTGTGTTTCACCGATGGTACGGGAAACAGCTTCGCTCTGGATAGACCCCTCGGAATCCCATTGGTATTATGACTATGTGTCTGGGAGGCCGAAATCAGGGTAGGTGTGTATAGTCTTAACCTGAGACTTGCATCGCTAATACTTGCGATAATCGGTAGACTTTGGTCTTGGTGGTACAAGGCTTTAACCGGTTCTGCGTACACCACTTCTGGGTTTATCAGAGAGTCGTAGTGTATTGGGTGTGATGTCAAGACGGAAGTATCACTCCAGTCATAGTGGAGATGATGTCACGCTGGATACGGTATTAGTGCTCTTAAGTGCTGCGCGGCCATCGGGATATTATGACAGGTCATGTATATCCGATTATAGAGACTAATTACCAGACATTCGACATGTGCTTCGGAGGGGCAGACACTTATCTAGCCCCAGCCCTAGCACGTGACTATCCGATACTGGGCCGATATAAACAATACTACGGTATACTACGCTTGATACAGATCTATATATTCCTGTAAGAATATTTCTGGAGAATTGGGTAGGCATGGCGCTTTGCTAGAAGCCAACCTTGTCTTGTAAATCGGTATAAACGTAGTACGAGGTACTTACGTGTTCGGATTATCCGACGACCGTATTTACTGCCAACATATCCGGAGATCTCATGGGTCGCTTCCTGAAGATTCACCGATGATGTATAACTCGCACTTTAATTAATCTGGGATTAATTAGAAGAGAGAGAGAAAATTATCTGGGATTAATTGCGGAGATATTTTATCTGGGATAAAATATTAATTAAAGAGAGAGAACGATTAATTTGGAATTAATCGATAAAATAATATATTCGATATATTATAAGAAATTGGATTTCGACGCGGAATTAAAATTAGATTTTAATTCGGCGAACGAATTAATTAAGAATTAATTCGTTAGCGACGTGAATAGTGATTTCGCTAGGCGTAATCATTTAATTCTCGTCGCGACGGAAATTCGTTAATTCGGAATTAGCGAAACTGAGCCCGAAAGTGTTTTGCGGACACATTCGTATTTTGAAACGAGTGGGACCCGCAAATCACATCGCGAAGTCTCATTACTTGACACGACTAGTTGATGGATGTATCTAGTCACCTTTATGGGATGATACATTGTCTCTATTCTCAATGTAAGTAGGTGAGGCCATTTAATGGATTTTTTTTTGGAGGGAAAACCTTTCACGGTTTTTGAAGGGTTTTTTATCAAAAATTCATTTTGGAAAAATGAAAATGCTTTTGTATTTGATTTTATTTTTGGAAAATAAAATAAATATATAAGTAAAAAAAACATTTTACCTTTTTCTCTCTCCCATTCACGGTTTCACGTGAAAACCCTTCTCATTCTCTTTTCCCTCTCTTTTCTTCTTCCTCTTCTCACGGCTCACTGCCGATTTCTTCTCTAAAATTTCTGGTTGTGACCGAATTTGTGAGAAGCCAAAGAAGATGAAGAAGTGCTAGCACACACCTTGGGTTATACTATGGTGATAGGGAAACGAATTTGTGAGCTTGGAAAGCTTGAAGCTTGGAGCTTCAATGGAGTCTTGCATGGCCGATTTTGGAGCATCAAAACAGCCCCCACCGGCAGTCCACTGCAGTTCAAGAAGGCCCAAAATCGAGCTTGATGGAGGCAGAAACATGAAGTGGAATTTGGTCCATCTTCATTTCATCAAAACCCATCAATGTGAGTATGTATTCCGCCTTACTCCTTTGTGTATTCAACTCGTTTTTATGCATGTTTGTGATCCTTGGGACTTGATTGAAACTCAACACCAGCTCATAGCGGATTTTGAACATCAATACATATATTTTATGTACCACACTAAGTATTTAAAATCCAATTTCAATACTAGTAGTGAACATAACTTTGACAAATATTTTAAAGTCAGAGCCTCGCCCTTTCTTTAATTCCTTCGTGTCTGCCATATCCCAATGGTAGTCACTTTGGGATATGTCAATTATCTTTTCAATATTTCACAAACCTTTGGCCAAGCCTTGGGTTTTTTGAATATCGAAATGATGTGCACCTTGTGCAACTTGCCCAATTTCAAACTTTGACTTTTCTCCACTAGAATAGTCAATTAATTCTCCAAGAATTATTAATTGCAATTTTAATACCTTTTAAATCTAAAGATAGATTTATTGTCAAGTATATTAAATTAAGCACTAAAATCATCATCACATAAATCTTCCAAAGATTTTATGCTCTACTATTGCTTAATTATGGGCTTAGATATAACAAATTATTTTATCCAATAAAGTAACCTATTATTAATTCCCATGAAAATTAAATCATTTAAAACATTTAATCCAAGGATTATATATTTAAATATTAAACTTTTCAATTCTTTCTTGATTTCAATAGTCCAACTATTTAATCAATTTAATAAGGTATTATTCATTATAATGATTACAATAATCCAATTATTTAATCAACTATAATTTTAATTCAATTATATTGATTACTATAATCCAATTATAAATCAATCAACTATATATCGAATGATTTGTATATAGTCCAACTATATATATATTTAAAACAACATAAAATATTAGTGCAACTAATACTTTTGATTAATATGACGAGTAAAATATAGATGAGCGCGTTTAGCGAGTATTCGAACGAATGTTGCAAATTCAATACTTGCCTCCCACTATTTTTCGTCGAGCCTCTAACCCTCTGTC
Organism: Zanthoxylum bungeanum; assembly: GCA_019454045.1. NCBI lineage: Eukaryota > Viridiplantae > Streptophyta > Magnoliopsida > Sapindales > Rutaceae > Zanthoxylum > Zanthoxylum bungeanum. Next base: position 40,918 of record SKCR01027185.1, on the reverse strand, counting down.
GAGTACTCGGGAAACCGTGTTTCCTAATGGGCTAGGATCCCGTTAAATATCATACAATCTTGACTTTGGCCAACAAATTGTATGATAATTAACTAGGTAGATCTCGAAGATCAATTGGATCTCATCCAACTCCTAGATCCAGTAGGTGGACATCCAAGTCCCAAACAAATATCTAATATATGCCATATATCGAATATATACCCTAACCTTTTTCCTCTGAATAAACTAGTGTAGGCATTGCATTGCATTTTCGCATGTGAAACCCGATGATGAGTCTCATTTGGAGGCACTACCTTTTTGAGTCATGAACCGCGGGAAACGGATATCGGAAGGGGGAATTCAGAATAAACAAGCTCACTGTCTTCGTTGGTGCTGCGTTCGTTACTTCGTTCGAACGGAAAACAGATTGCGGGCGTTCGTGTAGCGTTCGAGGGAGCGTTCGAACGGTGTCGGTAATTCTGGTTTTGCTGCTAGCCTCACGCCCAGCCCATTTAGCTCCCCAAGGCCCATAAAACACATCCCAAATTAAATAAATAAATATTAATTAAATATTAAACATTAAAATAAAACATTTAAATCATTTACCAATTAAATAAAACATAAAATAAAATCATGCCTAATATAAATGAATCAAATATATTATATACTAAAACTAAAAATAAGATTTGCCTAATTAAAATCAATCTTAACCAATTAAAGCCAATCATATATTTGACTTCCTAATTCATTAAGATATCCACCAATTTAAAAGTATTGACTTCCTAATCTAAACCAAATTTGTCCCCCCTCAATCTTTGACTTTCCTTGCTAAACACTAAATCATATCCTAATTTAATGCACAAATCCCTTCCCTTGTAAACCCTAGCCATTCTCTATATAAACAACCCCTAACCAAGGCCATTGCTCTCCCTGGACACAATAGAATTCACACCCAAACTCTCTCAAAAATCTCTCTAGACTCTCTCTACACACCCAAGACCAAACAGACAAAAAAAAAAAGAAAACACTTCCTACACACACAAAAAGAGAAAAAAAGAACCTCAACCATCTCCTCCATAGCCGAATCTATCACAAATAACCACCCTCACATCACCGAAACTACAAGCACCAAAACAACCCCTAATCACCACCGAAAACCAGCCCCTCTAAACCTCCATACATCACCGAAAATCACACAAACACAGCAGCCCAAATCTTTAAAAAACAGTAACATAAAACTACATAGACAATCTTAAAAATAATCATATTTAATTGCACTAAGAACCCACACAACTTGGAATAGTTCTTTGAAAACATTGAAACAGGTAGCCCGTGCAGTGAGCAGCAAAACAAGAGCCGAATAGGAGCAGAACGGAGTTCGAATCGTAAGCAAAGCAGCGAAACAGTGAGCTAGGACGTTGAACCAGCGGACCAGAAAAAGTTGCGGAGCTTTATCCCCTTCCGATCTTCGTGGAACGTGAGTCCGAGAGACAGGTTAAAAGGTTAGACCTGAGGGTATCTTTCACACTTATTCTCATTTTTATTTTCTAGTCATTTATTTTGATTTTATTTTCTGTATTTGTGGTATCCGTTGTGTGTATGATGTATGTTGTGGGTATTGGATGAATGAGAGATGTGTCAACCCTCGCGGTATATCGGATGGAAACCCGGACATAAATTTCATAGCCGATTCCGAATGGACGGTAATATGATCTGTACTCGGGCCACAATTCCACGTACCGCTTGGGTAAACGACACCATCTTTCTTTTGTTGTGTTGTTCTTGTTTATTTAGTTTGTTTTACCTAAACTCAATATGTCGTTAGTTACGCATGATTCAACCAAGCGCATGGGCTTAGTGAGTTAGTCCAAAGGTCCTCCATTTAGGAGACAAAGAGCCGAAAAGGCCACCTTCGTGACACTACTTCGCCGCGTCGGTTGATGTATGTTCGGTTGGACGCGAGATACGTTCAATCGGGCATACTTAGTTTGATATTGTTATCTTTATTTCCGTATGTATAAGTCAATCGAGCGCATGGGCTTAGTAAGTGTGTTGTGAGATCCCCTATGGGGAGGGGCTAAAAGCCCTTACCACGATGCTTTGCCGCGCCGGTTGATGTGTGTTCAGATTGGATGTAAGATATGTTCAATCGGGCATACTTGGTTGATATGATTGGTTCTATTCTTGTATGTGTGATGTGACGCGCATGGGCTTAGTATGTTGGTCTAAAGGTCCTCTCTTTGAGAGATCAAGAGCCCCAAAAGGTCACCTTTACGGCAGTGCTTCGCCGCGCCCTTTTATTTTCTGTATTGCATCATATTTCATGCATCAGGTCCGTGTCCGTTCGAACGCGTTTGCAAACGCAACTCGAACGTGCATACATTTTGCCTTATCATGCATCAGGTCTCCTTTCCGTTCGAACGCGTTTACGAACGCTACTCGAACGTGAGTATTCTGTTTCATTTCCGTTCGAACGCGTTAACAAACGCCATACGAACGTGAGCATTCTGTTTCATTTCCGTTCGAACGCGTTTACGAACGCTACTCGAACGTGAACATTCTGTTTCATTTCCGTTCGAACGCGTTTACGAACGCTACTCGAACGTGAGCATTCTGTTTCATTTCCGTTCGAACGCGTTTACGAACGCTACACGAACGTGCACACACTGAACTGAGTCTGTCTTATTATATTCATGCATGATTGCCTATTGGTTGATCTTTCTTATGCAAATGTGTCAATGTATTACCATTCATATGCTCGTGTCATGATAACATTTGGGTATTATTTCTTGCGGTATATCGGATGGAAACCCAGACGTAAATTCCGTAGCCGATTCCGAATGGACGGTAGTGCGGTCTGTACTTGGGCTACAATTCCACGTACCACTTGGAAAAGTGCCCATACGTGTGCTTGTATGGTTACCATGTGTGCTTGTATGGTTAATATGTGTGCTTGTGTTTTTCTTGAACATGATATGCAAGTAAAGATGTATGTTAGTTGCTATCTTGATATATGTTAGCATGCAATCTTATATATGAAATACATGTATATTTAGGCGCATATTTTAATTTATAAATGTGACTTTAAAGCATGATACCTCTAGAAATAATTGTTACTTCAGCTTGTTTAAATTATTATATAAATCCTTTCATTACAAGTGACATAAGTAAGGGACCATTCCGAACCCAACGGTTTGAGGTCTTCCCTTGCGAGGGGTGAGTGCGGCCTTAAATCTCTGTCCCGGTTCACACCGGGTGGCGACTCCATGTTATGTAATCTTTCACAACTAGTGCCGCGAGCCTAGGAACGGTGTCGCCCAGGTTCTGTGTCCTACACTAGGCCTTGGCTTTGGCACAACAAACCTAGTGATCCCAGTCAAGCGCGGACCCATTGACATGGAAGCTTCGTAATCAATGTCAATGGACAAGAAGTGGTCTTGACTTTGGCCAACAAACCACAACTTGGACACGACACCGATATGGAACAAAGCCTCGTGATTAAAACACATCTTCGACGGACAAGGGCTTGACTTTGGCCAACAACCGCTGCCAATCTCGGATCTTGAGCAAGAATCACTCAATGGAAGGAAAATAAACGCTTGATATTTAACGAGGGTTTTTCGCGTGCAAATTGGCTACCAATTTAATTATCTTTGTTAAGGTCTCATCATCATACACCCTTAAACATGGATTCTAAATACATAATAAAGCGAGTATGAAAATAAATAATAATGATATGCGGATGGATACTTTACACATTGATCCTAGATCAAATCTCTCACTTTCTCACTCAAGCTAGCACTTGTATTACTTCTACCCGTTACACTACACTTCTAAAGAAACCTCATTTACATAGAGGGGAATAGGTGAGAAGAGAATACAAAGAGAATGAAGGTGATAAGGCTGGACACGCAGGTCCAATTTAATAAATCGAATTTATTACAACAATTTCTATAATTGCCCCACCCGACTAATATCCATCCGATATACATTATTTATACAACACAACCACGTATTCACACACATAAGCATGCTATCAATCAATCTAATCAAATTAATTAATCTGATAATTAAGTGATCATCCAATGTTCAAACAACGATTTGATTTTGTTCGAGTCAAACTCGTTTTTGCGAATAAGCACTTAAAGTACGAATTCATGAATTAAATTAAACTACATCATTAAATCCAATATAACATGTATTTAATACTAATTCACTATTCAATTTCAAATTAAATATTACACTTTTATTTAATAAACCTTTTACGATTTAAATTCCAAATTTAATCGTAACGCGTCTCAAAGACCATAACCACTTCCGTTAAGCCCAAAAGCGACTTAATGAACCTTTAAAGTCCAATGGGATTTTAATTGATTTCTTAAGGCGTGGACTTTTGGTCAACTCGGGTCAAACCGATAACCAAAGTCCAATCCGGGATTTACCCCATAAGCCCATAAATCAATCTTGGCCCATTAGGCCCAATTGAACTTTAAAGGTTCATTAAGTCGCATTTGGGCTTAACGGAAGTGGTTTTGGGCCCAATTGGATCCAATCCATTTGGCCTAAACCCAACTTGATAAAATCAAGCCCAATAAGCCCAATTACAACATTAAAGTCCAATTTCCAAAATTAGGCCCAATTAATTAAATATACAAAATCCAATTTCATATTCAATTAAACTAAAGTGTATTACATGATTAATCAACTAAATCAATATTTCTAAAACACCATATTAGTCCAATTAATCATGCTCATTATCATTATCATATGTCCAACACATAAATGAAAAATCAAACCCATTTACATGCTTCTTTAGTCTCGGCCAAGGAAGGATTTCACATCCGATTTGGTTTCAATCCAATCAAACCCACAATCGACATTAAATCAACATCCTAAATGATTTCATACATCTAATGTTCAAAAATCAAAAATCCAAGACTTTATAGGGCAATGTATATTCGGCCAACATAAGGAATTTAGGGATTTTTATCCAATTCAAAATTAAATCCAATTCAATCTCAAATCAACATCATCCTACATCATTATAACTCATCCAATGAATTAAAATGAAAAAATCCAAGATTTCCAAATATCCATCACATTCGGCCAAGGTCAAATATTTGGGGAAAATAATTCCAAATCATTTTTCAACAAATTGGTCCAACCAAAATGAAATTAAAACATGTTATAAGCATACTTAAACAATCAATATATTCAAATCATGCTCAACAAACATTTACCCAAATTTTAAGCCCTACATTTTTCATGCTTGAACCTAGGCTCTTGATGCCATTGTTGGTTATTATCTAGGTCCCAAGATCAAACAAGACATGAAACAAATGTGTGAACACATCAACGGAGGTAGCGGAATACTCACATCGATCGGTTGAGTCGATTTGGAGACGAATGACGCCACTTTGCTCACTGTTTTGGTGGCGCCACTGCAGCAGTCCACTGCTCTCACAAATCAGATTTTGAGCTGAGAAACGGAGCTCCAAGCCTCGTCCGATGGATCCCGGCTTATGGTCGAGCCTCCCTACCACCTTCACAAGACTCGTAAGTGTGCTACCACTCGGATTTTCACTATGAAAATCCACTCTTGGCTTCCCTTGTTCACGCCATTTTGGTTCAAAACGAGTGAGTTTATTTTGTGTTTTGGCGTGAGGAAGAAGAGAGAAAAGAGAGAGAAGAAAGTTGTAATGTGATAGTGAAAAGCTTTTCCAAATAAGCTTTATATATTTTTCCATAAAATATATATTAAAACATTTACCAAATGATTAATTAAAATCAAAAGTAAATATTTCCCTCCAAACACTATTACAACAACTCACATCACTATTCACATGTCACTTTAATAAAGTGACTTGATGTAAGTCTTTCAATCAATCAACTCAATCACATCAATCAATCAATCAATCACTCAAAGTGACTTTTGATTTGACGCTTGATGTGACGATTGATTTGACGCTTGATGCGACTTGCGATGCCGCACTTGAATTCGAAATACGAATGCGCTCGCAATCACACTCAGGCTCGGGTTCGCTAATTCCAAATTAATGATTTTTCCGTCGCGTCGTAATTAAATGATTACGCCTAGCGAATTCACTATTCACGTCGCTAACGAATTAATTCTAAATTAATTCGTTAGCCCGAATTAAAATCTAATTTTAATTCCGCGTCGAAATCTAATTTCGTTTAATATATCGAATATATTAATTTACCGATTAATTCCAAATTAATCGTTATCTCTCTCTAGACGATATTTTATCCTAGATAAAATATCTCCGTAATTAATCCTAGATTAATTTTCTCTCTCTTCTATATAATCCCAGATTATTCAAGAGTGCGAGTTGTGCGTCATCAGTGGATTATCGGGAAGCGACCCATGAGATCTTCGGATACGTTAGCAGTAAATACGGTCGTCGGTGTATCCGAATCACGTATGTACCAAGTACTACGTTCTACCGATTTGCGAGACAAGGTCGACTCCTAGCAAAGTACCAAGTCTACCCAATTCTCCGGACATATCCATTTAAGAATATTAAGATCTGTATCAAGCGTAGTATTGTTGGTTTCTATTATATGTCCCAAGGAAAGTTTAAGCATATGAAATACAACATTGAATATATATATTAAAAGATGAAGTATGGCGGAATCATACTTACAAAGCTATTGTGATGAGAAGTGATGAAGAAAAATCTTTGAATCTCCAAGCTTCAAGTTTCGGCCAAGGGAGGAAGAAGAGTAGAAGCTCCAAACTTTGTGTATTCCAAGCTCTTTGATGGTTTCCCTATCACCTCCTTTGATCCTTCAATGTGCTAGCAAATGGAGAAAAGAAAATCAAATCTTCTTTGCCCTAATGGAAGTCACGGCATTGTGAGAGAGAGAGGAGAGTTGTCTTAATTTTTGTTACAAAAATCAATTTATTTATGCCATAATATTTATTAAATTAATAATAAACTTATGACACAAATCATGCAATGGCTTAGAGTGTCAAACACTCAAACTCCATGCAAAACCATTGAGTGTATTATACACTATCACCATGCAATGTATTACCAATTAAATAATGCATATAATGACATGTGTCATGTGGGCCCCACACGTTTCCAAATGAAAGTGGGCCCACGTGCACTCACGCGTTCGGGTTCGATATTCCGAAATACCGAACTTACGTCGCGACGCTAATTAAATCGAATTTAAATAAATAATTGCGCCTAGCGAAATTATTATTTACGTCGCTAACGAATTAATTCTAAATTAACTCGTTTGCCCGAATTAAAATCTAATTTTAATTTCGCATCGAAATCGAATTTCGATATTATATCGAATATAATAATTTTATCGATTAATTCTGAATTAATCGTTCTCTCTCTAAATAAGGCACTTTATCCAAGATAAAGTTTCTCCGCAATTAATCCAAGATTAATTAAGTCCGAATCAAATATCATAGGTGAATCTTCAGGAAGCGACCCAAGAGATCTCCGGATATGTTGGCAGTAAATACGGTCGTCGGATAATCCGAACACGTACGTACCTCGTACTGCGTTCTTACCGATTCACAAGACAAGGTTGGCTTCTAGCAAAGCGCCATGCCTACCCAATTCTCCAGAAATATTCTTACTGGAATATTAGATCTATATCAAGCGTAGTATACCGTAGTATTGCGTACATCGATCCAGTATCGGACGATCACATGTAGGCCTGGGGCTGGAAATGTGTCTGCCCCGTACGAAACATATATCGGACATCAAGCAACTAGTCTCTTTAAATCGGACAATCCTGACCTGGTCATATTGTCCCGACGGTTGCAACCTTTTATAGAGTACTAGTTCTGTGTCCTGCGTGATCATCACCTCCATATGTCTGAAGTGATACTTCCATCTCGACATCACATCCAGTACACTACGATTCTCGATAAACCCAGAAGAGGTGTACACAGAACCGGTTAAGGTCCCCAACCAACAAAACCAAAGTTTACCGATTGTCGCAAGTACTAGCGATGTAAGTCTCAGGTTAAGACCATATACACCTACCCTGATGCGGCCTCCCATAGACACGCAGACATACTACCAATGGGATTCCGCGGGGTCTATCCAGAGCGAAGCTGTTTTCCGTACCATCGGTAAAACACAACCTCCTATCGCACTTGCATAAGTATCCAATACTTAAATATATGAGAACTATGCCGTTGTGCCCTCACAACGTGCACAAGCGCAATACTAGTCTATTCCGCATTATCGATGTCCGATCTCGATAATACTCCGACTAGGGATATTTAATGATTAAACCTTTATGGATTGATACTGTCTCATATCATCTCAATCCGGTATTAATCATATGGACTTTCGCCATTTATATATCAAAGTAAATAATATTACAAAACGGCAAAAGGCAATTTCATTATCACATAGTTAATTTTGTACAATAATACAATATCATTTACAAACAGTGACGCTATGGGACATAATGTCTAACAATCTCCCACTTGGCCTATAGCCAGTCACTCAAGCATCTAATACCCGAACTATGTATGTGTCGTTCAAAAACTTGCTGAAGAACAGCCTTCGTCAGCGAATCTGCAATGTTGTCATCTGATGTGACCTTCTCGACCTTTACATCGCCACGATGTATAATCTCCCGAATCATATGGTAACGTCGAAGAACATGCTTGGACCGTTGATGAGACCTTGGTTCCTTAGCCTGTGCTATAGCCCCGTTATTGTCACAATACAATGGAACGGGCTCAGCTGCTAACGGAACTACTCCTAATCCGATTAGGAACTTTCGGATCCAAACTGCCTCCTTTGCTGCTTCAGATGCAGCGATGTACTCCGCTTCTGTTGTTGAATCGGCAACAGTATCTTGCTTGGAAGATTTCCAGCTCACTGCTCCGTTATTCAAACAAAAAATGTACCCGGATTGTGACTTGTAGTCATCCTTGTCGGTTTGGAAACTTGCATCGGTATATACCAGATACCGCAAGTTCTCCATCTCCATAAATTAAGAAAGCATCCTTAGTTCGTTTAAGATACTTAAGGATATTCTTAACTGCTATCCAGTGACCTTCACCTGGATCGGCCTGATAGCGACTGCACATGCTCAAAGCATATGAGACATCAGGTCGTGTACATATCATGGCATACATGATCGATCCGACTGCCGAGGCGAACGGTATCCGACTCATGTTGTCTCTCTCTTCCTGAGTCTTAGGACACATGTCCTTAGACAGAGAGGTACCACGTACCATCGGAACCAATCCCCTCTTGGATTGTTCCATGTTGAATCGCTTCAACACTTTATCAATGTATGTACTCTGGGAGAGTCCAAGCAGCTTTCTAGATCTATCCCGGTAGATCTTTATTCCAAGAATAAAGGCCGCTTCTCCCAGATCTTTCATGGAGAATTTTAATGAAAGCCAAGCTTTCACCGACGTTAGCATGGGAATGTCATTGCCTATAAGCAATACGTCGTCGACATAAAGGACAATAAAAGTAAGTGCTCTCCCACTAACCTTCTTGTATACACAAGGGTCATCTGCGTTTTGCACGAAATCATATTCTTTTATGATCTCATCAAAACGCTGATTCCATGACCGTGATGCTTGCTTCAATCCATAAATGGATCGATTTAACTTACAAACCTTGTTTGCAAGTCTAGGTACGATAAAACCGTCAGGCTGTTGCATATAAACATCCTCCAAAAGGTTTCCGTTAAGGAAAGCGGTTTTAACGTCCATTTGCCATATCTCGTAATCGAAATATGCAGCTATTGCAAGCATTTTCCGAATGGATTTAATCATGGCAACGGGTGAGAAGGTTTCGTCATAATCAATACCATATTGTTGACGATACCCCTTCGCTACAAGCCTAGCTTTGTACGTTTGTACGTTGCCATCCATGTCGGTCTTCTTCTTGAAGATCCATCTGCATCCAATAGGCTTTACGCCTTCTGGTGCATCAACCAGTGTCCAAACTTGGTTGGCGTACATGGAATCCATCTCGGACTTCATGGCTTCTTGCCATAAATCGGAATCGATATTTTGTATCGCTTCCTCATACGTAGCCGGCTCAATATCCTCAATAAGATTAATATCTACATGAGGTGAGATCAGGAACCCATACCTCTCAGGTACTGTTCTGACTCTCACCGACCTACGCGGTCATTGTGCATGTGAAGTTTGTGGTACAGACTCATCCCGGACAGACTCATCCCGGACGGTCTGTTCTTGTTCCGTCGTTGATTCATTGCCAGGAACAGTATTACTACGATCTTCATCAAGTTCTACTTTCCTCCCACTTACCACTGCATTTATAAAATCCTCTTCAAGGAAAAATTCTTGTAGAGCAACAAATACTTTGTTCTCTTGTGGGTGATAGAAGTAATATCCTTTGGTTTCCCTAGGATATCCTACGAAAAGGCATTTATCAGATTTGGGTTCAAGTTTGGTACCTTCCAAACGTTTAACATATGCCCAGCATCCCCAAATCTTCAGGAAAGAGAAACCTGGTTTCCTTCCTGTCCATATTTCATATGGAGTCTGTTCAACAGACTTTGACGGTACCTTATTTAAAATAAGTATAGCACTGTTTAATGCGTATCCCCAGAAGGATATTGGTAGCTCAGTGCGACTCATCATTGACCTCACCATGTCTAACAAGGTGCGGTTTCTCCGTTCGGACACACCGTTTAATTGCGGTGTTCCAGGAGGAGTCCACTGTGAAAGAATACCATATTCTTTCAAGTAATCGTGAAACTCATAACTTAAGTATTCGCCACCACGGTCTGACCGTAATGTCTTAATACTCTTCCCTGTTTGTTTCTCCACTTCGTGTCGAAACTCTTTGAATTTCTCAAAAGTTTCCGACTTGTGTCTCATAAGATACACATAACCGTAACGAGATGCATCATCTGTGAAGGTTACGAAGTAGTGAAATCCACCTCTAGCCTGGCTAGACATGGGCCCGCATACGTCAGTATGAACGAGAGCCAACAATTCTGTGGCATGTTCACCTTTACCGCTAAAAGGTGATTTAGGCATTTTGCCTAAAAGGCAAGATTCGTAGACATCATATGAATTGGGATCAAATTCGTCCAAGTACCCACTCTTCAAAAGTGTGGATATGCGAGTCTTATTGATGTGTCCTAGACGACAATGCGACATATAAGCTTCATCTTTTAGATTACTCCTTTTGAGCCTTTTGTTTGTCATTTTAGGAGATTCATTTATATTCAAAATATAAAGACCGTTATTTGCAACAGCTGTGCAAATTTCTGCATCATTTTTATATAAATAACACCCAGTGTTTCTAAATACAAAAGTGTAACCCTGCTGGGTTAACAAGGATACAGATATATATTCCTAGTTAAACTAGGTACAAAATAACAGTTCAAAAGTTTAAGTACATGCCCTGAGGGCAGTTCTAAAACAAAAGTCCCTACGGCCAAAACAGCAACTGGTGTTCCGTTTCCGACCCGTAGATCCATCTCCCCCGATGCCAGCACCCTGCTCCCCTGCAGATCCTGCACATCAGTACAAATATGAGCACCACAACCAGAATCAAAAATCCAATTTTTAAAACTAGAAGTATTCATATTTATCTCAATAACAAACATACCAGAGGCAATAGCCTTGCCAGCCTTGATATCCTCCCTCTGCCCTTTGCCCATTCGGCAGTCACGTTTCCAGTGACCCCTCTTGCCGCAGTTGAGGCAGACATCTTGAGATTTGTTCCTTGGCTTCCCAGAAGTCTTTGTCGACTTGCCTTTACCCTTCTTCTTATGTTTCCTCTTCCTCACCCCTCCAGTTGCCTAAGCCCAGCCTTTGGCCCCTGAGAGGTCGATGCATAGTGCGCCTCGCGCTTGCCCCATTTTAGGAGTTCTTTTTCAGACTCCTTCAAGACGGATAACAGCTCTCCAAGAGTGTCATCTGTATCCATCAACTTGTAGTTGATTATGATTTGTTTCCAAGTATCAGGAAGTGACTGCAAGATCATATCTATAGTCAGCTCAGCCTCCAAGACTATTCCCATATTGGCCAACTCATCAATATCGGCGATCATTTGAGCCCCGTGGGCCTCAACTGATGCGCCTTCAGTCATTCGGGCGCGGAAGAGTTTCTTCACCAACTCATACCTTTCCATCCGCTTGTTGGAGCGGTGGAGATCTCGAAGTCTAGCCATCATATTATAAGGATCCAAGTCCCTATTCTGGCGACGAAAGTGTTGAGTCATAGAAGCTAACATAATAGCCTGAGCTGTGTCACAATCACTGCTGTGAATTTTCCATAACTCAAGCTCAAGTGGATCAGTGGGCTTAGGCGGGAGAGGTGTTTGTATGGTATACAGCATCCTCTCAGCCCCAAGGACTATCCTTAGGTTCATTTCCCAATCAGCGAAGTTTGTCCCCTTAAAGACATTGTCACCCATGATGATGTCTCAGACATTTACCTTGCTAGCCATCTCAACTACGATAGTCCTGTTGGTTTCTATAATATGTCCCAAGGAAAGATTAAGCATACATGAAATACAACAAAGAATATATATAAAAGATGAAGTATGGCGGAATCATACTTACCAAGCTCTTGTGATGAAGAAAATCAAGCCAAGATGGAAGCTCCAAGGTTGATTAGGTTCGGCCAAGGAAGACAAGAAGAGGAAAGCTCCAAACTTTGTGTATTCCTTGCTCTATGATGGTTTCCCTATCACCTCTTTTGATCCCTTGAAAGTGCTAGCCTTGCATGTGAGAAGATGTTCCAAACAACAAGCCTTTCTTCAAGCTTTTGGCAACCAAAATTGAAGAAGATGAAGACCAAAACTGCATGCAGTTTTCGGTCATGAAAAGAGAGAGAAGAGAGAATTTTTCTTAATTGATTTTGATACCAAAAATCAATTTATATTTATGCCATAATATTTATTAAATAATAATAAATCTATGACACAAGCCATGCAAAGGCTTAGAGTGTCAAACACTCAAATTCCATGCATAACAATTGAGTGAATTATACACTATCACCATGCAATGCATTATCAATAAAATAATGCATATAATGACATGTGTCATGTGGGCCCCACACGTTTCCAAATGAAAGTGGGCCCACGTGCACTCACGCGTTCGGGTTCGATATTTCCGAAATACCGAACTTACGTCGCGACGTTATTTAAATCGAATTTAAATAAATAATCGCGCCTAGCGAAATTATTATTTACGTCGCTAACGAATTAATTCTAAATTAACTCGTATGCCCGAATTAAAATCTAATTTTAATTTCGCGTCGAAATCGAATTTCGATTATTATATCGAATATAATAATTTTATCGATTATTCCAAATTAATCGTTCTCTCTCTAAATAAGGCACTTTATCCGAGATAAAGTTTCTCCGCAATTAATCCAAGATTAATTAAGTTCGAATCAAATATCATAGGTGAATCTTCAGGAAGCGACACAAGAGATCTCCGGATATGTTGGCAGTAAATACGGTCGTCGGATAATTCGAACACGCACGTACCTCGTACTACGTTCTTACCGATTCACAAGACAAGGTTGGCTTCTAGCAAAGCGCCATGCCTACCCAATTCTCCAGAAATATTCTTATAGGAATATAAGATCTATATCAAGCGAGGTAGTATACCGTAGTATTGCGTACATCGATCCAGTATCGGATGATCACATGCTAGGCCTGGGGCTGGAGATGTGTCTGCCCCGTACGAAACATATATCGGACATCAAGCAGCTAGTCTCTTTAAATCAGACAATCCTGACCTAGTCATATTGTCCCGACGGTTGCAACTTTTATAGAGTACTAGTTCTGTGTCCTGCGTGATCATCACCTCCATATGTCTGAAGCGATACTTCCATCTTGACATCACATCCAGTACACTACGATTCTCGATAAACCCAGAAGAGGTGTACACAGAACCGGTTAGGGTCCCCAACCACCAAAACCAAAGTTTACCGATTGTCGCAAGTACTAGCGATGTAAGTCTCAGGTTAAGACCATATACACCTACCCTGATGCGGCCTCCCATAGACACGCAGACATACTACCAATGGGATTCCGCGGGGTCTATCCAGAGCGAAGCTGTTTTCCGTACCATCGGTAAAACACAACCTCCTATCGCACTTGCATAAGTATCCAATACTTAAATATATGAGAACTATGCCGTTGTGCCCTCACAACGTGCACAAGCGCAATACTAGTCTATTCCGCATTATCGATGTCCGATCTCGATAATACTCCGACTAGGGATATTTAATGATTAAACTTTTATAGATTGATACTGTCTCATATCATCTCAATCCAGTATAATCATATAGACTTTCGCCATTTATTAATCAAAGTAAAATATTACAAAACGGCAAAAGGCAATTTCATTATCACATAGTTAATTTTGTACAATAATACAATATCATTTACAAACAGTGACGCTATGGGACATAATGTCTAACAATCTCCCACTTGGCCTATAGCCAGTCACTCAAGCATCTAATACCCGAACTATGTATGTGTCGTTCAAAAACTTGCTGAAGAACAGCCTTCGTCAGCGGATCTGCAATGTTGTCATCTGATGTGACCTTCTCGACCTTTACATCGCCACGATGTATAATCTCCCGAATCAGATGGTAAAGTCGAAGAACATGCTTGGACCGTTGATGAGACCTTGGTTCCTTAGCCTGTGCTATAGCCCCGTTATTGTCACAATACAATGGAACGGGCTCAGCTGCTAACGGAAAACTACTCCTAATCCGATTAGGAACTTTCGGATCCAAACTGCCTCCTTTGCTGCTGCTCAGATGCAGCGATGTACTCCGCTTCTGTGTTGTTTAATCGGCAACAGTATCTTGCTTGAAAAATCTTCGCTAAATATTAAGCGTTTTTCCTTCCATTGAGTGATTCTTACTCATGATCCAAGACTGGCACTGGTTTGTTGGCCAAAGTCAAGGCCTTTATCCGTCGAGGATGTGTTTGAATCATGAGAGTTTTATTCCATATCGGTGTCTTGTCCAAGTTGTGGTTTGTTGGCCAAAGTCAAGACCACTTCTTGTCCATCGACATTGATTACGAAGCTTTCCATGGTCAATGGGTCACGCTTAATTGGGATCACTAAGTTTGTTGTGCAAAAGCCAAGGCTTAGTTGATTTAGAGGAAAAAGGTTAGGCAATATATTGCATATATTGGCATATATATTGTATATATGTTTCGGACTTGGATGTCCCCCCTACTGGATCTAGGAATTGGATTAGATCCAATTGATCTTAGAGATCTACCTAGTTAATTATCATACAATTTGTGAGCCAAAGTCAAGATTGTGTGATATTTAACGGGATCCTAGCCCACTAGGAAACACGGTTTCCCGAGTACTCGACAGAGGGTTAGAGGCTCGCCGAAAAATAGTGGGAGACAAGAATTAAATTTGCAATATTCGTTTAATTACTTGCCATACGCGCTCAAATCAAATATCATTCGTCAAATAAATTAAATGTTAGTTGGACTAATATTTAAATTGTTGTTTTAATTAACAGTTGGACTGTATTCAAACAAATTAAAAGTATAGTTGATTAATATAGTTGGACTATAATAATCATTATATTTAATAGTACCTAAATCGTTGATTAAATAGTTGGACTATTAGAATCAAGATAAAATTGAAAGATTGACATTTAAAACATAATCCTAGGGAAAATGTATTTAAATGGTTTAATTTTCAAATTGGGAATAAATTTCAGGATGGTCCTGAAAAACTAAAAAATTACTTTATTTGATAAAATAACATATTAGGCCTAAGCCCGGAGTTAAGCAAATAGTAGAGCATAATCTTTGGAAGATTTATGTGATGATAACTTTAGTGCTTAATCCATTAAACTTGTTAAATAGACTCCTTAATTTCTTAATCAGAACTAAGGATTAGATCCTTAAAGTATGATATTGAAATTGAAGGATCTTCAATAATCTTTACTTAGATTTTAGAAATACTAAATTGCAATAGTTAACTCTTGGAGAGTTAATGGCTAATCTCAAGAAGACAAAGTCAAAGTTTGCAATTAGGCAAGTAGCGGAAGACGGTGTTGGATTCTCTAAGGTCCAAGGATCAATAATCAAACATTGAAAACAAGTGAATACAACAAAGGAGTATGGCGGAATCATACTCACAATGAATGAATTGGATGCTACGAAGAACAAAACTTTCTGCCCTCCTCCATGAAGCTCGGCAGTGGGCTGATTTTGTCTTCAAAATTTTCGGCCATGGACTCCATTAAAGCTCCAAGATCCAAGCTCTTGATGATGATGATTCCATGCCCACGAAATCACTGCCCTATCACCTTGTTATGTCTCCTAGAGTGTGCTAGCACTTGGTGTTTTTGCCACAAAAACACCATCTTATTTCTCCTTCATCATTCGGAAGTTGCAGAGAAATAGAACGCAGAAATGGCGTGAGAGAGAAGAAGATTTTGGCTCCAAAACCGTGAGCTAAGGAGAGAGAAGAAGAAAAATGTGTATATATTAATTGTTTTCTAAAAACAATTAAACATATACCATAATTCTTTTCAAAAAAGTCAAGCATTAAATGCTTGCCATTATCTCACATCAACTCACATCAATCAATCAATCAATTGTCACATCACTCAAAGTGCCATGTGATTTGACGCTTGATGTGACTAATGATTTGACGCTTGATTTGACTTGCGTGCCGCACTCGAATTCGAAATGCGAATGCGCTCGCAAACAATCCCGGGCTCAGGTTCGCTAATTCTAAATTAACGAATTTCCGTTGCGACGTAATTAAATGATAATGCCTAGCAAAATCACTATTCACATCGCAAACGAATTAATTCTAAATTAACTCGTTCGCCCGAATTAAAATCCGATTTTAATTCCGCGTCGAAATCCAATTTCGTTTAATATATCGAATATATTAATTTATCGATTAATTCCAAATTAATCATTTTCTCTCTTTAATTGATATTTTATCCCAGATAAAATATCTCCGTAATTAATCCCAGATTAATTTTATCTCTTATCATAATTAATCCCAGATTAATTAAAAGTGCGAGTCATACGTCATCGGTAAATCTTCTGGAAGCGACCCATGAGATCCCCGGATATGTTGGCAGTAAATCGGGTCGTCGGACTATCCGAACACGTAAGTACCAAAGACTACGTTTTACCGATTTACAAGACAAGGTTGGCTTCTAGCAAAGCGCCATGCCTACCCAATTCTCCAGAAATATCCTTACAGGAATAAGCGATCTATATCAGGCGTAGTATATGTAGTATTGCGTATGTCGATCCAGTATCGGATGATCACGTGCTAGGTCTGGGGCTGGAATTGTGTCTGCCCCGTACGAAGCACATGTCGGATGTCTGGTAACTAGTCTCTATAATCGGATATACATGACCTTGTCATAATATCCCGATAGCTGCAGCATTTAAGAGAACCAGTCCCGTATCCTACGTGACCATCATCTCCACTATGACTGGAGTGATACTTCCGTCTTGACATCACAACCAACACACTACGATTCTCGATATACCACGAAGAGGCGTACACAGAAATCGTTTAAAGCCCTGGACGACCAAAACCAAAGTATATTGATTGTCGCAAGTATTAGCGGTGCAAGTCTCAAGTTAAGACCAAATACACCTACCTTGATTTCGGACTTCCATAGACACATAGTCATACTACCAATGGAATTCCGAGGGGGTCTATCCAGAGCGAAGCTGTTTCCCGTACCATCGGTAAAACACAACCTCCTATTACACTTGCATGAGTATCCTATACCCAAATATATGAGAACTATGCCGTTGTGCCCTCACAACGCGCACAAGTGTAATACTAGTCTTTTACGCATTTATCGATGTCCAATCTCGATAATGCTCTGACTAGGGATATTTAATGATTTATCCTTCGTGGATTTATACTGTCTCATATCATTCTCAATCCAGGAACAAATCATAAGGACCTCCTATCATTTATACATCTAGGTGATCTAATCACAAATGATAAGAGTGTAATCTCATTTGTCACATAGTTAATTTGTACAAAAACACCATGATCTGTACAAATAGTGAAGTTATGGGTCATAATTGTCCAAGAATCTCCCACTTGGCCTATAGCCAGTCACTCGAGTGCCTGACACCCGAACTATGTACGGTTGGCTCAAACTGCTGAGAAATGCTTTCGTCAGCGGATTTGCATGATTTTCATCTGATGCGATTTATTCTATCATCATATCGCCACGATGTATGTGTTGGACAGTTATGACCCATAGCGTCACTATTTGTACAGATCACTGTGTTGTTGTACAAATTAACTATATGACAAAGGAGATTGCACTCTTATCATTTGTGATTAGATCACCAAGATATATAAATGATGAGAGGTCCCTATGATTTTTTCCTAGACGGAGAATGATATGAGACAGTATCAGTCCACGAAGGATAAATCATTAAACATCCCTAGTCAGAGCATTATCGAGATTGGACATCGATGAATGCGTAAAAGACAAGTATTACACTTGTGCACGTTTGTGAGAGCACAACGACATAGTTCTCATATATTTGGGTATAAGATACTTATGCAAGTGTAATAGGAGGTTGTGTTTCACCGATGGTACGGGAAACAGCTTCGCTCTGGATTAGACCCCTCGGAATTCCATTGGTAGTATGACTATGTGTCTATGGAAGTCTGAAATCAGGGTAGGTGTATTTGGTCTTAACCTGAGACTTGCACCGCTAATGCATACGACAATCAATATACTTTGGTTGAGGTCGTCCAGGGCTATAACAGGTTCTGTGTACGCCGATGCTGAGTATATCGAGAATCGTAGTGTGTGGGTGTGATGTCAAGACGGAAGTGTCACTCCAGTCATATGGAGTTGATGATCGCGTAGGGATACAGAACTCGTTCTCTATATAAGGTTGCAACCATCGGGATAGTATGACTTGGTCATGATTATCCGATATTAAAGAGACTAGTTGCTTGTTATCCGATATATGCTTCGTACGGGGCAGACACTGTACCAGCCCCAGGCCTCGCATGTGATCATCTGATACTGGACATAAATACGCAATACTATGGTATACTACGCTTGATACAGATCCTTATTCCAATACTACGGTATACTACGCTTGATACAGATCCTTATTCCAATAAGGATATTTCTGGAGAATTGGGTAGGCATGGTGCTTTGCTATAAGCCAACCTTGTCTTGTAAATCGGTAAAACGTAGTACTTGGTACTCACGTGTTCGGATAGTCCGATGACCGATTTGACTGCCAACATATTCGGGGATCTCATGGGTCGCTTCCCAAAGATTCACCGATGACGTATGACTCGCACTTTTAATTAATTTGGGATTAATATGATGAGAGAGAAAATTAATCTGGGATTAATTACAGAGATATTTTATCTGGGATAAAATATCAATTTAAAGAGAGAGAATGATTAATTTGGAATTAATCGATTAATTAATATATTTGATATATTAAACAAAATTGGATTTCGACGCGGAATTAAAATTAGATTTTAATTCGGGCGAGCGAATTAATTTAGAATTAATTCGTTAGCGACGTGAATAGTGATTTCGCTAGGCGTAATCATTTAATTACGATGCGACGGAAAATTCGTTAATTTGGAATTAGCGAAACCGAGCCCGAGATTATTTACGAGCGCATTCGTATTTTGAATTCGAGCGCAGCTCGTCAAATCAAGCGTCAAATTGCTAGTCGCATCTAGCGTCACATCAAGCGTCAAATTACTTGTCACTTTGAGTGATGTGACTTGACAACTTGATTGAGTTGACTTGATGTGATGAGTGATGTGTGTGGTTGGCAATTAAAGCCAAATATGTGTGAAATGAATTTAAAATGAAATTCATGTGTATTAGCAGCCCACTGCAGTGCAGTCCACCAGTGAGCAGATTTCGTTTTTGTTGCCCAAATCGTCGCTCAACCGCTCGATTTAAGTATTCCGCAACTTCCGTCGTTGTATTCACTTGTGTTTCATGCTTGAGTTTTGATCTTGGGACCTTTAGAAACTCCAACAATGGCATCAAGAGCTTAGGTTAAAAGCATGAAAAGGTTAGGGCTAAAATTTGGGCAAACTTGATTTTGAGCATGATAAATTAAATTGGATGGATTTGTATGCTTAATTGTGTTTTAATTGAAGATTGATTGGGTTAATTTCAAGAAAATTTGATTGGATCATTTTTCCCCAAATTTCCACCTTGGCCGAAAGTTGAACATGATTTTAATGTCTTGGGATTTTTGATTTTTGACAATTGGATGTGTTGGAAATCATTCGGGAATATGGTTTGAAGTCGATTGTGGAATCAATTGGATTGAATTCGAATCGGACGTAAAATCCCCAAATTGCCAAGTATGTTATTTAGCATGAAATTGGGTAAAATGAATTTGAGCATGTAATTATGAAATTGGATGATTAAGTATGTTTGAATATGTTTTAATTGATAATTGATTGGATCAATTTGAAGAAATTATGTTTGGAACAAATATCCCCAAAATGCTTTTGTTGGCCGAATAGTAACTTAGCCCTAAAGTCTTGGAATTTGATTTTTTAATTCATTGGATGAGTTAGAATCAATGAGGATGTTGATTTAATGTCGATTGTGGGATTAATTGGATTGAAACCAAATCGAATATAAAATCCTCTCCTTGGCCGAGACTTAAAGAGCATGACATGGGTTTGATTTTAATCAAAATGTGTTGGACATATGATGATGATAATGAGCATGATTAATTGTATGAATTGATGTTTTAGAAATGTTAATTTGGGTGATTAATCATGATATACACTTTAGGTAATTAAATTGCGAAATTGGATTTGTGTAATTTAATTAATTGGGCTAATTTTGGAAATTGAGCTTGAATTGTTGTTATTGGGCTTATTGGGCTTTGTTGTACAAATTTTGGTTTAGGCAAAATTGGTTGGATCCAATTGGGCCCAAAACCGCTACCATAAAGCCCAAATGCGACTAATGGACCTTTAAAGTTTAATTGGGCCTAATGGGCCAAGATTAATTTATAGGCTTATGGGGTAACTCCCGGATTGGATTTTGGTTATTCGGTTTGACCCGAGTTGACCAAAAGTCCACGCCTCAAGAAATTAATTAAAAGCCCATTAGACTTTAATTGAATTCACGTTGGACGTTAATCGGTCTTTGAGATGCGTTACGATTAAATTTGGAATTTAAGTCGTAAAGGTTTATTAATAAAATAAAGTGTAATATTTAATTTGGAATTAAATAGTGGATTAGTATTAAATACATATTAAATTGGATTTTATTATGTAGTTTAATTTAATTCCAGAATTCGTACTTTAAGTACTTATTCGCAAAAACGAGTTGGACTCGAACAAAATCAAATCGTTGTTTGAACATTGGATGATCACTAATTATCAGATTAATTAACTGGATTAGATTGATTGATAACATGCTTGAGTGAATACATGGTTGTGATGTATGAATAATGTATATCGGATGGATATTAGATGGGTGGGGCAATTTTAGAAATTGTTGTAATAAATTTGATTTATTAATTGGACCCGCGTGTCCAGCCTTATCACCTCTATTCTTTGTATTCTCTTCTCACCTATTCCCCTCAATGTAAATGAGGTTTCTTTAGAAGTGTAGTGTAACGGGTAGAAGAAATATTTGTGCTAGCGGGAGAGAGAAAGGAGAGATTTGATCTAGGATCAATGTGTAAAGTATCCATCCGCATATCATTATTATTTTATCATATGCGCTTTATTATGTGTTTAGAATGCATTTTTAAGGGTGTATGATGATGAGACCTTAACAAAGATAATAAATTGGTTGCCAATTTGCACGCGAAAAACCCTCGCTAAATATTAAGCGTCATTCCTTCCATTGAGTGATTCTCACTCAAGATCTAAGACGGCATTGGTTTGTTGGCCAAAGTCAAGGCCTTTGTCTGTCGAAGATGTGTTTGAATCACGAAGGCTTTGTTACATGTCAGTGTCATGTCCAAGTTGTGGTTTGTTGGCCAAAGTCAAGACCACTTCTTGTCCATCGACATTGATTACGAAGCTTTCCATGGTCAATGGGTCGCGCTTGACTGGGATCATTAGGTTTGTTGTGCCAAAGCCAAGGCCTAGTTGATTCAGAGGAAAAGGTTAGGTAATACATTGGATGTATTGGCATATATAATATATATGTTTAGGATTTGGAAGTCCACCTACTGGATCTAGGAATTGGATTGGATCCAATTGATCTTAGAGATCTACCTAGTTAATTATCATACAATTTGTTGGCCAAAGTCAAGATTGTGTGATATTTAACGGGATCCTAGCCCACTAGGAAACACGGTTTCCCGAGTACTCGACAGAGGGTTGGAGGCTCGCCGAAAAATAGTGGGAGGCAAGAATTGAATTTGCAATATTCGTTCAATTACTCGCCATACGCGCTCATTCAAATATCATTCGTCATATAAATTAAATGTTAGTTGGACTAATATTTAAATTGTTGTTTTAATAAACAGTTGGACTGTATTATAGTTGATTATATAATTGGATTATAGTAATCAATATATTTGAATTAATTAATTTCGATTTATAGTTGATTTTATAGTTGGACTATAGTAATCAATATAATTGAGGTTAATTAATTTAAATTATATTTGATTGTATAGTTGGACTATCATAATCATTATAATATATAGTACCACAAATCGTTGATTAAATAGTTGGACTATTAGAATCAAGATATAATTGAAAGATTGACATTTAAAACATAATCCTAGGGAAAATGTATTTAAATGGTTTAATTTTCAAATCGGGAATAAATTTTCAGGATGGTCCTGGAAACTAATAAGTTATTTTATTTGATAAAATAATGCCTGAAAATCGGAGTTAAGCAAATAAGTGGAACATGATATTTGGAATATTCATGCAATGATAACTTTAGTGGTTAATCCATAATACTTGTCATATAGACTCCTTAATTGCTTTATCAGAACTAAGGATTAGATTCTTAAAGTATGATATTGAAATTGAAGGATATTCAAAGATTAGATCTTGGAAGTACTTTTAAAAATTGCAATAAATAATTCTTGGAGAATTAAAGACTATTCTCAAGGAGATAGTCAATATTTGCAATTAGGCAAGTAGTGCAAGGCACACCTTACTTCAATATTCTAGAAACCCGAGGCTTGGTCAAAGGCAACCGGAATATTGAAAATGAAAAAGGCAAAATCATTATAGTCTTCTTGGAAGATAAATGACATATCCCAAAATGTCTGTACAATTGTGGCAAACGGAATCGCGAAGCGTGACTGTCGTTTGGACAAAGCAGACATGAAAGAATTGAAGACGAGCAAGGCTCTGACTTCAAATATGTTTGTCAAAATTATGTTCATTACTAGTATTAAAATTGGATTTTTTTTATACTTAATATGGTACATAATAAATATATATATTGATGTTCAGAATCTGCTATGAGCAGGATTAGAGAACTGTTATAATGTAACTAGTTTGACTAGATACATTATCTCTTTATCAGTGTTTAACCCACTGCGGGGGAACCTTTATATTTTAGAACACTAAAGTGTTTTATTATATAAGGATGATATTGAGATAAACACATTAGATGTGAATAACATAATTTATATTTTGAATATAAATAAATCTCAAATGTATATAATGACAAACAAATAGCTCAAAGTGATTTGATCAGAAGAAACTAATTATGGCATTGTTGTCTGGAACACAATCGAACAAGACTCGTATATCCACACTTTCGAAGAGTGGGTACTAGGACTGTTTTGATTCCAATCAAATAAAGTCTACGAATCTAGTTTATTGGGCAATGTGCCTAAAACACTATTTACTTGGTAAAAGTGTAAATGCCACCGATCTTTTAGCCCTAGTTCATAATGAAGCAAGTGGGCCCATGTCTAGCTAGGCTAGATGTGGATATGAAAATTTCGTGACCTATACAGATGTGACATCGCGTAATGGTTGTGTGTTTCTTTTGAAGAACACAAATCGGAAACTTTTAGAGTTTCGACACGAAATAGACAAAAGATTGACTATAGTATTATACCGTCACGGTAAGACCGTAATGGAAAATACTTAAGCAATAAGTTTCTTATATACTTGAAAGAGTATTATTCTTTCAAATGAGGACTCCTCCCGGAACACGTCAAAGTGACGGTGTGTCCGTACTGGATAAATCGAATTTTATTAGACATGATAAGGTTAATCAAGAGTTGCTCTGAGCTACCATTTCCTTCAACGGATACGGATTAACAGTGCAATAACTTATTTAGAATAAGGTTCTATTAATAATTTGTTTGACAAATATCATATTAGATATGAACGGGAAAGAAACCGGGTTTCTCATTCCTGACCATTTGGGATGCTAGGCATATGTTTGGATGATACCAAACTAAAACCCAAATTGGATAAGTGTCAATTGTAGGCTATCCTAGGGATACTATAAGTATTGTATTTATACATCTCACCAGAGAACAATTAGTTTGTTGCTCACCATGCAGTTTTCCTGAGAGGAATACAGACATGCAACGGTAAGTGGGAGGATAGTAAAAATCGATGAAAATCGGAGTAATACTATTCAAGGCACCTATTCCTAATGGAACACAAATAGTTCATCAAGGATGAAACTATTCCATTAATCTTCGAATACACAAGAACCGTGTAGATTGGAGAGAGTCAGAAAACAGCCTGATGTATGGGTTTCTGATCTCACCTCATAAAGATGTTAATCTTTTAAGGTATACCAACTGATTATGTATGAGGTAGTGATACAAGGTATCGACTCCCTATTATGACAAAGTGTTATGAGTCCGAAATGGATTCCATGTATATCAACAAGTTTGGATACTAGTTGATGTACCATAAGGCATTGTGCCTATTGGTACTTTATAAGTCTTCAAGGAAGACATACATGGAAGGCAACATACCAATGTACTAAGCTAGGCTTGTAAATAAAAGTTAGAGTTATCAACATTGTGTTGATTACGACGAAACCTTTTACCTGTTGCCATTGTAAATCCATTTGGATAATGTTTGCTAAAGCTGTGTATTTCATTTATGAAATATAACAGCTTAACGAAAAATCGCTTTCCTGAAAAGGAAACCTTTCGGAGGATGTTTATAACATCCTATCGGTTTTGTCGTACCATAACAAGCAAACAAGGTTTGCAGGTTATTCGATCCATGTTTGGATTGAAACAAGCATAGGTTCTAGGAATTATCATTTTGATGTAATCATAATGGAGTATGATTTAATTCAAAAACGAAATGATTCTTGTGTATATAAAAGGGTTAGTGGGAGTGCACTGACATGAATGTCATGTAAGATAATGATAATATGTCATTTCTTGGAAATGATATTCCCATAAAATAATCGGTGAAAGCTTGGCTTTCCTGAAAACAACTATAAGTCGCAAACGGTACTATATAGTTTGAATAACAGTACAGTGAGCTAGAAATCTTCCAGGCAAGATTCTGTTGCCGAATAAATAACAAATGCGGGTTATTACTGCAGCTGAAGCAGCAATAGAAGCCTTCTGGGGTCGATAAATAAATCTAATTAGATTAGATATAATTCTGTTAGCAGCTGAGCTAGGCTATATCGCATGCTAAAGAATCAATGGTCTCATCAACGATCCAGATAAATACTTCGACTATTCATCTGATTCGTTCGGATCATACATCGTGGCGATGTGATGATCGAATAAATCACATCAGACAATAATCATGCAAATCCGCTGACGAAAGCCTTTTCTTAGCAATTTGAGCCAAACAGTACATAGTTCGGGTGTTAGACACTCGAGTGACTGGCCATAGGCCAAGTGGGAGATTGTTGGACAGTTATGACCCATAGCGTCACTATTTGTACAGATCACGGTGTTGTTGTACAAATTAACTATATGACAAAGGAGATTGCACTCTTATCATTTGTGATTAGATCACATATATATATAAATGATGAGAGGTCCCTATGATTTGTTCCTGGACGGAGAATGATATGAGACAGTATCAGTCCACGAAGGATAAATCATTAAACATCCCTAGTCAGAGCATTATCGAGATTGGACATCGATGAATGCGTAAAAGACTAGTATTACACTTGTGCACGTTTGTGAGAGCACAACGGCATAGTTCTCATATATTTGGGTATAAGATACTTATGCAAGTGTAATAGGAGGTTGTGTTTCACCGATGGTACGGGAAACAGCTTCGCTCTGGATTAGACCCCTCGGAATTCCATTGGTAGTATGACTATGTGTCTATGGAAGTCCGAAATCAGGGTAGGTGTATTTGGTCTTAACCTGAGACTTGCACCGCTAATGCATACGACAATCAATATACTTTGGTTGAGGTCGTCCAGGGCTGTAACAGGTTCTGTGTACGCCGATGCTGAGTATATCGAGAATCGTAGTGTGTTGGGTGTGATGTCAAGACGGAAGTGTCACTCCAGTCATATGGAGTTGATGATCGCGCAGGTATATAGAACTCGTTCTCTATATAAGGTTGCAACCGTCGGGATAATATGACTTGGTCATGATTATCCGATATTAAAGAGACTAGTTGCTTGTTATCCGATATATGCTTCGTACGGGGCAGACACTGTACCAGCCCCAGGCCTCGCATGTGATCATCTGATACTGGACATAAATACGCAATACTACGGTATACTACGCTTGATACAGATCCTTATTCCTGTAAGGATATTTCCGGAGAATTGGGTAGGCATGGTGCTTTGCTAGAAGCCAACCTTGTCTTGTAAATCGGTAAAACGTAGTACTTGGTACTCACGTGTTCGGATAGTCCGATGACCGATTTGACTGCCAACATATCCGGGGATCTCATGGGTCGCTTCCCAAAGATTCACCGATGACGTATGACTCGCACTTTTAATTAATCTGGGATTAATAAGATGAGAGAGAAAATTAATCTGGGATTAATTACAGAGATATTTTATCTGGGATAAAATATCAATTTAAAGAGAGAGAATGATTAATTTGGAATTAATCGATTAATTAATATATTTGATATATTAAACGAAATTGGATTTCGACGCGGAATTAAAATTAGATTTTAATTCGGGCGAGCGAATTAATTTAGAATTAATTTGTTAGCGACGTGAATAGTGATTTCGCTAGGCGTAATCATTTAATTACGATGCGACGGAAAATTCGTTAATTTGGAATTAGCGAAACCAAGCCCGAGATTATTTACGAGCGCATTCGTATTTTGAATTCGAGCGCGGCTCGTCAAATCAAGCGTCAAATCGCTAGTCGCATCTAGCGTCACATCAAGCGTCAATTACTTGTCACTTTGAGTGATGTGACTTGACAACTTGATTGAGTTGACTTGATGTGATGAGTGATGTGTGTGGTTGGCAATTAAAGCCAAATGTGTGTGAAATGAATTTAAAATGAAATTCATGTGTATTAGATACAATTTTACACACAAAACCGAATACACACTTTCCCTCCTCTCTCTCCTCTTCTTCTTCCTCTCATCACTCACGCCATTTTCATCTTCTTTAGGCAGTGAACTGCCGAATGGTGGAAGTAAAATGGAGGGAAACAAGTGCGTTTTATGGCAAAACAAGAGTGCTAGCACACTCCGGGATCAATGTGAAGGTGATAGGGAAGCTTACCCATGAGCCGGGATTCAAAAGATGAAGGGCGAAATTCACCTTTCACAGCAGCCCACTGCAGTGCAGTCCACCATTGAGCAGATTTCGTTTTTGTTGCCCAAATCGTCGCTCAACTGCTCGATGTAAGTATTCCGCAACTTCCGTCGTTGTATTCACTTGTGTTTCATGCTTGAGTTTTGATCTTGGGACCTTTAGAAACTCCAACAGTATGATCCGAATGAATCAGATGAATATGGAAGTATATATATCTGGATCGTTGATGAGACCATTAATTTTTTAGCCTGTGCTGACGCCTAGCTCAACTGCTAACAGAATTATATCTAATCTAATTAGATTTGTTGTCGACCCAGAAGGCTTCTATTGCTGCCTCAGCTGCAGTAATAACCCGCATTTTTTGTTTATACGGTAACAGTATCTTGCTTGGAAGATTTCCAGATAACTATTCCGTTATTCAAACTTTGTAGTACCGTTTTGTGACTTGTAGTCATTTTATCGGTTTGGAAACTTGCTATAGTGATCCCAGTCACTTCAAGTTCTCATTCTCCATAGACTAAGACAGCATCCTCAGTTCTCTAAGATACTAACAGATGTTCTTAACATCAATCCAGTGACTATCACTTGGATTGGCCTGTTTGTGAATCCATATGCTCAAAGCGTATGAGACATCAGGTCGCGTATATTTTTCAATGTACGATTTTTCGGAGAGTATTTATGAAAGCCAAGCTTTCACCGATTTTATTTATTATGGGAATATCATTTCCAAGAAATGACATATATTATCATTATTTTTATAGGACAGCCATTGTCAGTGCGCTCCCACTAATCTCCTTATATACATAAGAATCATTTTCGTTTTTTATTAAATCATAAACTATTATGATTACATCAAAACAATAATTCCAAGAACCTATGCTTGCTACAATCCAATCATGGATCGAATAACCTGTAAACCTTGTTTGCTAGTTTAGGTACGACAAAATCGACATGATGTTGTAAACATCCTCCGAAAGGTTTCCTTTTCAAGAAAGCGATTTTCCCGTTAAGCTGACATATTTCATAAATGAAACATGCAGCATTAGCAAGCATTTTCCAAATGGATTTACCGTGGCAACAAGTAAAAAGTTGAATCGTAATCAACACAATGTTGATAACGATACCTTTCCGCTACAAGTCTAGCTTAGTACGTTGGTATGTTGCCTTCCATGTATGTCTTCCTTGAAGACTTATAAAGTACCAATAGGCACAATGCCTTTGCGGTACATCAACTAGTATCCAAACTGGTTGATATACATGAAATCCATCTCGGACTTATGGCACTTTGCCATAAAAGGGAGTCGATACCTTGTATCACTTCCTCATACGTAGTCAGTTCGTGTTCCTCAATAAGATTAACATCCTTATGAGGTGAGATCAGAAACCCATACCCCATGTTGTTTTCTGAATCTCTCCGACTTACGCGGTTCTTGTGTATTCGAAGATTACTGGTACATTTTCATCCTTGATGAACTGTTTGTGTTCCATTAAGGATTTGGTGCCTGGAATAGCATTACTCCGATTTTCATCGAGTTTTACTATCCTCCCACTTACCACTGCATATCGGTATTCCTCTTATGAAAACCGCATGGTGAGCAACAATCTAATTGTTCTCTTGTGAGTTGTATAAGTACTATACTTATGGTATCCCTAGGATAACCTACAATTGGCACTTATCCAATTTGGGTTTTAGTTTGGTATCATCCAAACGTATGCCTAGTATCCCAAATTTATAGGAATGAGAAACCCGGTTTCTTTCCCGTTCATATTGACCGGCGTAAACACACACGTATAATGCAAGCGTATGTATCTTTCAAGTAGTATAAAAAGTATCGATCCCACGAGGACTTAATACCTAAGCTATTAATTTTATGAGTTCAAATGATTACTAGTATCTAATAGGTTGATTGATTGATTTGAAATGGTGACGATTCTAAATTTAAAAGCAAGTAAATAAAATTGTCGAAAGTAGGTTTTAAGAAAATTCAATATTAAAAACTATCTAGGGTTGTGATTTCTTTTAATATCATATTAAAGATGAAGTGGTTATCTTAAAGTTGGGTAATATATTAATTTATTAACTTGGAACACTAAATTATGTAAAAGCCTCTTCCGATGGTCAATTACAAATACCTAGTATAATCCAATTGAACCATATGTCTATGTCAACCAAATTACCTAGATTCATTAAGATTAAGTTCCAATTAAGGCTACCCCCGCCCGACAGGTATATTCCTATCCTGTAAGGAAATCTATTAAAGGGTTATCTATCCTCAAGGAAGATCGTGGGCTATTGAGTCTAAGGTCTTTAAACTTAAAATCCCTATGTCTAGTTCATTTTAAGTTTACCTAGTCAACTTTATTAGTGGCCAGTTAATAAAAAGTATTAAGATTAAGACTCAATAAATAAATCTTTATATTACACAAACTTTAATTTAACCCCTTATAAACCGGTGATATTAAAAGTCATCACAACCCCATATAACTAATTTAGTTACAACACATAACTAGGGCTAGTAAAAACTTGAAAATAAAAGACATAAAGTAAAAATACGGTAAAGTAAATACTGAAAAGTAAATTACAATAAAATAAAATGCTAAGGTAAAAGGAATTACTTTTACTACTACTAATTTAGATATCTCTCATAAAATAATATATAAACTTGTGATATTATAACCAACCGACCAATCTGGCGGTATCCTGATTAAGTCAAATTAAGTCCAACCAGCCATTAAGGCGGTAATATTTGTCCATAAACCAGCCATAAAGGCGGAACCAAAATTAAATTACCAACCTACCAATCTGGCGGTATCCTTGATTAGTCAGGTTTAAACCAGATTAAAATTAATTACCAACCGACCAATATAGAGGTATCCTTCTTAAGTCAAATTTTAAATAGTGAATATAATATGTTTAAGGGAGATTAATCTAAATAGCAATAGTAAAAGAATTACCTTTCACCCTAGCTGGGGAAGTTACCTCCTCATGGTGAACAGTAAAAACTGTAAAAATTAAGAAAGAAAATTACTATTATTACAGAACGTAATTAAAATTAATTACAAAACTAAAAATAAAAAAATAACAAAAACTAAAAGAAACTAGAGAGAGAAACTCTTTCTTTACATCAAAGAGATGAGAGAGAGTGGTGCATCTAAAACTGAAATCTCGAGCTCAATTTATAGACCCCGGTAGGCCTCCCGCGTCGCGACGCCAAGGACATTGGCGTCGCGAAGCCAGCTTCTTTTGGCGTGGCTTGCTAAGGCTTTGACACGTGGCAATTCGGATAAGAAGATAAGGTGACACGTGGCGAGGCGGCTAAGAGCTCAATTATTATGCTGACGTGGCGATGACGTGGCGATAAGATGTCAAGGTGGCTGAGAGCAATTGTCGGCACCGTAGGATTGCGACACGTGTCACACTGTGATTGGCTGATGATGACGTGGCATTTTGACTCGATTGACCTGATGATGTGGCAAGACGCGTGGCAGAGTTGACTCGTTGGCCGGATGACGTGGCGACACGTAGGATGACACGTGACACACGTGGCGATGGTGATTGTCGGCACCGTAGGATGATGACACGTGGCACGACGCACATTAGCAGATTGGCTGTGATGGTGACACGTGGCACGGTACACGTTAGAAAAGTCAAACTTCTCAAATTCTGACCCGTTGACCCGGCGCACGTTAGCATCTCTGGTGCACGTTAGGCGTCGCGACGCCAAGGGCTTACGCGTCGCGACGAGCCAAAAATTACGAAAATGCCCCTTTTCCAATTTTCACTGTTTTGGTCCAAATCACCTCCAAAATGTCCTGAAACTTTATTTATCTATAAAAAACACAAACACACATCAAAATATTCACAAAACTCAAGAAACTATACAAAATATTAACTTAAATGAGTGGGAAATAGTGATAGATTTACCACTCATCACATATCTAATATGAAATCTGTCTAACAGATTTTAATGGAACCTTATTCTAAATAAGTTCCTGCACTGTTAATGCTTATCCGTTGAAGGAAATGGTAGCTCAAAGCGACTCATAATTAACCTTATCATGTCCAACAAAATTCGGTTACTCATTTTGGACACAACCGTCAAATTGACGTGTTCCGGAAGGAGTCATTTTTGAAAGAATACTTTACTCTTTCAAGTATATTAGAAACTTATCGCTTAAGTATTTTCCATTACGGTCTTACCGTGAGAGTTTAATACTTTAGCCGATATGTTTGTCTATTTCGTGTCGAAACTTATAAAAGTTTCCGATTTGTGTTCTTCAAAAGAAACACATAACCACAACGCAATGCCACATCCGTAAAGGTCACGAAATATTCATATCCACATCCAGCCTAGCTAGACATGGGCCCACTTGCTTCACTATGAACTAGGGCTAACAGATCATTGACATTTTCACTTTTACCAAGTACAGGTGTTTTAGGCACTTTGCCCAAAAAAACTAGATTCGTCGACTTTATTTGAATGGAATCAAATCAGTTCGAGTACTCACTCTTCAAAAGTGTGGATATACGATTCTTGTTTAATCGTGTCCCAGACAACAATGCCACAATTAATTTCTTCTTATCAAATCAGTTTGAGCTATTTGTTTGTCATGTTATATATATGAGATTTATTTATA
The DNA here is from genome assembly GCA_019454045.1 of Zanthoxylum bungeanum. Classification (NCBI taxonomy): domain Eukaryota; kingdom Viridiplantae; phylum Streptophyta; class Magnoliopsida; order Sapindales; family Rutaceae; genus Zanthoxylum; species Zanthoxylum bungeanum. The sequence goes on along the minus strand of SKCR01027185.1, from coordinate 8,595 downwards.
TTCAAAATATAAATTCTGTTCTTCACATCTAATGTGTTTATCTCAATATCATCTTTATATAATAAAACACTTTAGTGTTCTAGAATATAAAGGTTTACCCGCAGCGGGTTAAACACTGATATAGAGATAATGTTTCTAGTAAAACTAGTTACATTATAACAGTTTCCAAATTTAGGTACACACCCGAGGGTTGTTCCTAAGCTTAGGTATCTACGGTTGAAACAATGACTTTCGTCCCGTTTCCAATTCATAGATTAATCTCAATTGAAGTCAGTATCCTACTTAAAGCAGATTCTGAACATCAATGTATATATTTTATGTACCACACTAAGTATTTAAAATCCAATTTTAATACTAGTAGTGAACATATTTATGACAAACATATTTGAAGTCAGAGCTTTGCTCGTTCTTCAATTCCTTCATGTCTGCTTTGTCCAAACGGCAGTCACGCTTCCGCGATCCCGTTTGCTACAATTTAAGCAGACATTTTGGGATATGTCATTTATCTTTCTAGAAGATTATAATGATTTTGCCTTTGCCCTTTTCATATTCCAGAAGCCTGTGGCCAAGTCTTGGCCTCTAGAATATCGAAGTAAGGTGCGCCTTGCACTACTTGCCTATTGCAAACTTTTGACTTTGTCTCATTGAGAATAGTCATTAACTCTCCAAGAGTTATTATTGCAATTTTAGTACTTCTAAAATCTAATTATAGATTTATGAAGATCCTTCAATTTATTCATCATATTTTAAAGATCTAATCCTTATTTCTGATTAAGAAATTAAGGAGTCTATTGCGACAAGCTAAATGGATTAAGCACTAAAGTTATCATCACATAAATCTTCCAAAGATTATGCTCTATTATTTGCTTAACTCCGGGCTTAGGCTTAATATGTTATTTTATCAAATAAAGTAACTTATTATTTTCCAGGACCATCTTGAAATTTTATTCCCAATTTTGAAAATTAAACCATTTAAATACATTTTCCCTAAGATCATGTTTTAAATGTCAATCTTTCAATTATATCTTAATTTTAATAGTCTAACTATTTAATCAACGATTTAGGTACTATTTATTATAATGATTATTATAGTCCAACTTTTTAATCAACTATAATTGAATAGATTAAAATCAATTATATTGATTACTATAATCCAATTATAAAATCAACTATAAATGAATAGTTTGAATATAGTCCAACTATTTTTTAAAACAACATTTAAATATTAGTCCAACTAACATTTAATTTATATGACGAATGATATTAGTCCAACAAAGGCCTTGACTTTGGCCAACAAGCCAATGCCAGTCTTGGATCTTGAGTGAGAATCACTCAATGGAAGGAAAGACGCTTAATATTTTAGGATGGTTTTTCGAGTGCAAATTGGCAACCAATTTATTATATTTGTTAAGGTCTCATCATCATACACCCTTAAACATGCATTCTAAACACATAATAAAGCGCATATGAAAAAAATAATAATAATGATATGCAGATGGATACTTTACACATTGATCCTAGATCAAATCTCTCAATTTCCTCTCTCCCGCTAGCACAAGTATTACTTCTACCCGTTACACTACACTTCTAAAGAAACCTCATTTACATTGAGGGGAATATGTGAGAAGAGAATACAAAGAATAAGGAGGTGATAAGGCTGGACACGCAGGTCCAATTAATAAATCAAATTTATTACAACAATTTCTAAAATTGTCCCACCCATCTAATATCCATCCGATATACATTATTCATGCATCGCAATCATGTATTCACACAAGCATGTTATCAATCAATCTAATCAAATTAATTAATCTGATAATTAGTGACCATCCAATGTTCAAACAACGATTTGATTTTGCGCGTGTCAAACTCGTTTTGCGAATAAGTACTCAAAGTACGAATTCTCGAATTAAATTAAACTACATAATTAAATCCAATTCAATTTGTATTTAATACTAATTCGCCATTTAATTCCAAATTAAATATTACACTTTATTAACGAACCTTTACGACTTAAATTCCAAATTTAATCGTTACGGGTCTCAAAGCCCGATTAATATCCAATATTAATTTAATTAAAGTCCAATGGGCTTTTAATTAATTTCTTTAAGGCGTGGACTTTTGGTCAACTCGGGTCAAACCCAATAACCAAAGTCCAATCCGGGTGTTACCCCATAAGCCCAGAAATCAATTTAGGCCCATTAGGCCCAATTAAACTTTAAAGGTCCATTAGTCGCATTTGGGGTTTATGGATGCGGTTTTGGGCCCAATTGGATCCAACCAATTTCGCCTAAACCTAACTTGGTACAACCAAGCCCAATAAGCCCAATAACAACTTTAAAAGCCCAATTTCCAAAATTAGCCCAACTTAATTAAATTACAAAATTTCAATTTCACAATTTAATTACATAAAGTGTATTACATAATTAATTACCCAATTAACATTTCTAAAACATCAATTAGCCTAATTAATCATGCTCAATTACATCAATTAGTGTCCAACACATTTTGATCAAAAATCAAACCCATATGTACATGTTATATTCTCGGCAATTTGGGGAAAATTATGCCCAATTCGAATTCAATCCAATTAAATCCAATTAAACATAAAGTCAACATTCCCAAGTGATTTCCAACACATCCAATGATCAAAAAAAACCACCAAGACATTAGGGTTCTTCTAATTTTCGGCAAAGCATATCAAATTGGGGAAAATTAATCTAATGAATTTTTCAACAAATTGATCACATATAACTCTAAGTTATCCATATACAAGCATATTCAAACAAACAATTTGCCAAAAACATGCTTGTAGGCACTGTATTTTTGTATATAAGCCCGATGATGAGTCTCGTATGGAGACACTACATCTTTAGTTGTGAAAGCCGCGGGAAACGGACGTTGGAAGGGTAAAATTGGAAATTAGCATTTTGTCAGATTTAACTCGCTTGTTTCTCTTCGGGTTCGCTTGTTGGACCTCTCTGTTTTTAACACACACCAAGCCCAATCCAAAATAATTAAAACACTTTAAAATATAGGTGTCACAAATTAATTAAAATCAATTAATTAAACTTAAATTAAATTAAAATTAAATCACCTTCCTATATTAAATTTAATCCTTTTCCTAAACTAAATAAATCACATTCCAAATTAAATAAAACACAAATTAAATTAAATTAAAGTAAATTCCTAATTTAATTAAATCACCTACCAATTTAAATAAATCATATCCTTAACTTAAAAGAATAAATCAAATCACTTCCCTTAATTAAAAGATTTCCCTTATCACATTTTAAAAATATCTCCCCATCAATACGCAATCTCCATTTCCTTCCCCAAAAAGGTAAACCCCCTCCATTGGCCTATAAAAAGAGACCCTACACCAACATATAAAACTCTGGCTCACTCTCACGAAAAACACAAAAAAATAAACCCTAGCTTATCACTCACGGCCCCTCACTTCATCAAGCTCAAACGCCACTTGCCCCTCTTTGCTCTCATGCACATAAGCCCTCCACTCACAATCACATTACTGCCTCACCTACACTCAACGCCACATGCCCTCACTATCCCCTCACCTACACTCAACGCCACATGCCCTCACTAACCAAAACAGTCCCTAAATTACCTTAAAATAGTGACCCGAAATACAACAAAAACAGCAGCAAGCACGAACGGAGTGAAAACAGCAGTCCGAAACAGCCAAACAGCGAGGAAAATTATTGGATTAGTGAACCGGAAAAGTTGCGGAGTATCAACCCTTCCGACGGCCGTGTGACGCGCTTTCGAGAGACGACAAAAGAGGTTAGACCTGAGGGCACTTTTTATTTATTAACTTTCATTTATTTTTATTTATTTTAAAATATTATCGCATGAGTCGTTTATTGAGGCATGATGTGAATTTTGGATGAGCGGAATATGTGTTCCTGTGGGACACAGAAACTGGGCGACGCATGCTGTCCCGGGCTCGCGGCCCGGTTGGGAGTACAGAGTAGCCACGGGGGACTAAATCAGAGAATAATGGAGTCGCCACCCGGTGTGAACCGGGAAAATGAGATTTAAGGCCGCACTCACCCCTCGCAAGGGAAGACCTCAAACCGTTGGGTTCGGAATGGTCCCTTACTTATGTCACTTGTAATGAAAGGATTTGTGTAACAATTTAATCATGCTTAAGTAACACTTATTTCCAAGAGTATCATGCTTCTAAGTTCATATGCGCGAAAATAAAACTTACACCTAAATTTGCATATATCTTACATTTAAGATTGCATGCTTGAAAGTAAATCAAAGTAGCAACGAACATACAACTTCATTGGTATATTGTATTCATGGAAACACAAGCACGCACTAACCACACAAGCACACATAAAAGTGAATCAAATAATGGCGAACATGTGATTTCATAGACATATCATACTTATACGTGCGGAAGCATAAACAAATAGCCATTACATGTCCATTGTAAATAAAAGAGTCAATTAAGTAAATAATGCAAAAAAGATACTTAAGGATGCAATTAGGCATTAAAGTAAGCATGCTATGACGTGGTGCAATGGAAGATAACTAATATGAACACAAACACACATGTGAGCACTTTTCCAAGTGGTACGTGGAATTGTATCCCAAGTACAGACCGCACTACCGTCCATTCAGAGTCGGCTACGGAATTTATGTCTGGGTTTCCATCCGATATACCACAAGAAATAATACTCAAATGCTATCATGACATGGATATATGAATTGTAATACGTTAAGCCAGGACTAAGGTAAGTGATGCAACCAATGGAATAAATGTGCTTTTCATTACGATGCGTACAAAGATAATGATGACCATATGGGATTTCATAATACATGCGTGAATGGTATAGTTGGATTTACACGCGGGCTGAGGCTAATAAGTGGCGTTAAGGCATGGTCTTGTGAGTGGGGCAAATGGCTTGTGGGTAGTTGCGGCAAAGGGGCAATTGCGTGAGGCATTGTGCTTGTGGTAACCGTAAATTAAAGTTGAGGCTGGTGAAGGTTGTTGCGGTAAAAGGGCAAGGTGGCAGGTTTAGGGGGACATGGACGAGCAGGTGCGTGGCAAGAGGAGGGGGCAAAGCTTGTTGGATAATATGACCCATAGCGTCACTATTTGTACAGATCACGGTGTTGTTGTACAAATTAACTATGTGACAAGGAAATTGCACTCTCATCATTTGTGATTAGATCACCATAGATGTATAAATGAAGAGAGGTCCATATGATTAGTTCCTGGATTGAGATGATATGAGACAGTATCAGTCCACGAAGGATTAATCATTAAATATCTCTAGCCGGAGTATTATCGAGACAGGACATCGATAATGCGGAATAGGCTAGTATTGCACTTGTGCGCGTTGTGAGGGCACAACGGCATAGTTCTCATATATTTAAGTATTGGATACTTATGCAAGTGCGATAGGAGGTTGTGTTTCACCGATGGTACAGGAAACAGCTTCGCTCTGGATAGACCCCTCGGAATCCCATTGGTATTATGACTATGTGTCTATGGGAGGCCGAAATCAAGGTAAGTGTGTATGGTCTTAACCTGAGACTTACATCGCTAATACTTACGATAATCGATAGACTTTGGTCTTGGTGGTACATGGCTTTAACCGGTTCTGCGTACACCACTTCTGAGTTTATCAAAGAGTCGTAGTGTATTGGGTGTGATGTCAAGATGGAAGTATCACTTCAGTCATATTGGAGATGATGTCACGCAGGATACGGTATTAGTGCTCTTAAGTGCTGCGTGGCCATCGGGATATTATGACAAGGTCATGTATATCCGATTATAGAGACTAGTTACCAGACATCCGACATGTGCTTCGTACGGGGCAGACACAAATCCAGCCCCAGGCCTAGCACGTGACTATCCGATACTGGGCCGATATACACAATACTACAATATACTACGCTTGATACAGATCTATATATTCCTGTAAGAATATTTCTGGAGAATTGGGTAGGCATGTCGCTTTGCTAGAAGCCAACCTTGTCTTGTAAATCGGTATAAACGTAGTACGAGGTGCTTACGTGTTCGGATAATCCGACGACCGTATTTACTGCCAACATATCCGGAGATCTCATGGGTCGCTTCCTGAAGATTCACCGTGTTGGACAAAATGACCCATAGCGTCACTATTTGCACAGATCATTGTGTTGTTGTAGCAAATTAACTATGTGACAAGGAAATTGCACTCTCATCATTTGTGATTAGATCACCATAGATATATAAATGAAGAGAGGTCCCTATGATTAGTACCTGGACTGAGAATGATATGAGACAGTATCAGTCCCCGAAGGTTTAATCATTAAATATCCCTAGCCGTAGTATTATCGAGACTGGACATCGATAATGCGGAATAGGCTAGTATTGCTCTTATGCGCGTTTGTGAGGGCACAACGGCATAGTTCTCATATATATAAGTATTGGATACTTATGCAAGTGCGATAGGAGGTCGTGTTTCACCGATGGTACGGGAAACAGCTTCGCTCTGGATAGACCCCTCGGAATCCCATTGGTATTATGACTATGTGTCTATGGGAGGCCGAAATCAAGGTAGGTGTGTATGGTCTTAACCTGAGACTTACATCGCTAATACTTACGATAATCGATAGACTTTGGTCTTGGTGGTAGGGGACTTTAAACGGGTTCTGTGTACACATTTCTGGGTTTATCAGAGAGTCGTAGTGTATTGGATGTGATGTCAAGACGGAAGTATCACTTCAGTCATATTGGAGTTGATGTCACGCAGGATACGGTACTAGTGCTCTTGAGTGTTGCGCAACCAATCGGGATATTGTGACCAGGTCATGTATATCCGATTATAGAGACTATGTTACCAGACATCCGATATGTGCTTCGGACGGGGAGACACTTATCCACCCCAGCCCTAGCACGTGATTATCCGATACTGGGCATGGGGCCGATACACATACTATACTACGGTATACTACGCTTGATACAGATATATATATTCCTGTAAGAATATTTCTGGAGAATTGGGTAGGCATGGCGCTTTGCTAGAAGCCAACCTTGTCTTGTAAATCGATATAAACGTAGTACGAGGTACTTACGTGTTCGGACAGTCCGACGATCGTATTTACTGCCAACATATCCGGAGATCTCATGGGTCGCTTCCTGAAGATTCACCGATGATGTATGACTCGCACTTTGATTAATCTGGGATTAATTAGAAGAGAGAGATAGAATTAATCTGGGATTAATTCGATGAGAGAGAAAATTAATCTGGGATTGATTGCGGAGATATTTTATCTGGGATAAAATGTTAATTAAGAGAGAGAACGATTAATTAAGAATTAATCGATAAAATTAATATATTCGATATATTAATCGAAATGGATTTTGACGCGGAATTAAAATTAGATTTTAATTCGGGCGAACGAATTAATTTATAATTAATTCGTTAGCGACGTGAATAGTGAATTCGCTAGGCGTAATCATTAATTACGACGCGACGAAAATTCGTTAATTTGGAATTAGCGAACCGAGCCCGAGAGTGATTGCGAGCGCATTCGCATTTCGAATTCGAGCGCGGCACGCGAGTCACATCAAGCGTCAAATCGCTAATCGCGTCAATCGTCAAATCAATTGTCACTTTGAGTGATGTGACTTGACAATATGTCACTTTATTAAAGTGAATAGATGTGATGTGAAAAGTGATGTGATATGACTTAAAGTTATAAGTAAAAGTGATGGAATATGAAAGGTTTGGAATATATATATTTGTTTATTTATTTTTGGAAAATAAATAATAAATATAAATTACTTTTTCTTTTCACTTTACACATATATATTCGGTCCTCTCTCTCTCCAAATGCAGGGCATACGGTTTCTCTTTTCCCTCTCTTTTCTTCTTCTCATCTAACGGCTTCACTGCCGTTCTTCTTCTTTTTTTTCTGGTTTCACCGAGAAAATGGAGATGCAAGGAAGATGATTTGTGCTAGCACACTCTAGGAGTTATACATAGGTGATAGGGAATGTCTTCATGAGCTTGGAAAGCTTGAAGCTTTGAGCTTCAATGGTGCTCATCAATGGCCGAAAATGGAGGAGATTTCACAGCCCAAACCGTGCGTTCCCTGCAGTTCCAGAACCATTGCCGAGCTTGGATGGAGCTTAAAAACGCATGTTTCTTCAGTTTCATCAAAACCAATCAATGTGAGTTATGTTTCCTCCGCCTTACCCCTGGATGTGTTCATATGCGGTTTTTATGCATGATTTGTGATCCTTGGGACCTTGATTGAACTCTTACAATGGTATCTAGAGCTTTTGTTGCATGAAAACCGAATTAGGGTTCTTGAGCATATTTGGGGCTTTTGATTTTAGCTTGATTCTGTCAAATTGATTGTTTGAGGATGATTATATATGATTGAATTTGAGTTGTATGTAATCAATTTGATAAAAAAATTGATTGGATTAATTTTCCCCCCAATTTGCTTATTTTTGTCAAAACTTTAATTTGGGTAAAAACTCGTTTAGGCATGATTTGGTTGATTGTTTGTGCATTATGCTTGAATAAGGTTGAATTGAAGTTGGCATGATCAATTTCAAGA
>SKCR01027184.1:0-43635 GCA_019454045.1 Zanthoxylum bungeanum | reverse complement strand
TTATCAAGAATACTGACGTGGCTGACACATGGCTGCTGACTTTGCAACAATGGGACCAACTCGCTGATGTGGCGGACACTTGGCAATGACTCTGCATTGACGTAGTAATTACTATACGCTGACGTGGCGATGATATGTCGTTGTCATGGTGCTGATATGGTGATTATGTGGCATTGATTATGCGATGATGTGGTGCTGACATGGTAGACACGTCATCATCTTCAACCATCGGACGCGCGTGCAATGCGTGCTGTAAATGGGAACGCATGCACCCTCTCTAGACTGCACGTGCGATGCGTGCAACTTCCATGGGGCTCCATTTGATCACTGAAAAATACAACGGTGCTCCTCTCGATGTGAACAGCAGATGGTATGCTCAAATTTGATTTTGGAGAACTTTCTCGAAATCCAAATTTTCCGAATCGAGTTTCGTTCTTCATCTCTATGATCCCCAATGTATAACCAAAGTTACTGATACCACTTGTTGTGATTCTTTTATCATTGAAGAGTATTTTGGGAGGAAAAATAAATACTCTCTGTTGCTACTTGAATAGAATTTCTAAGTATTACAAAACTTGTACAAAAAACCTCACACACTAACTACACTCTCTAAGCTCTCTTACTTGCAACTTACACTCTAAACTCAATTACTTGGAGCTTCTTGTTGGGGATGATTTGAGCTCTCAATTAGCTCTCAATTTATTTCCAAAATAATGACTCAAATATCAACAAATTAATAGTTTCTACCTAAAGTTAATTGTAATTTTGCACCATTTTTCAAACTCCACCTAAAAGTGGTTTGAATGCTTGCAATGGTGGTTGGCACTGCATGCCACCATGCATGCAGTTGGATACAATAATTCTCCCTCTCTAGTTGCATTCAAAACGATTTTCATCTGACAATTATCATGACTATGTCTCTGCACAGTTCTGACTTGTCCCAATTGACCGCCTTTGTTAACATGTCAGCTGTGTTTCTGCACAATATATTTCACCGTGTCACTATACAGTACTCTTCTTTTGTATCTATGTACAACACAGTTCCGCTGTCATATTTTTTTCCCTAAATTATAGTCCGGTCTGGCCCCAACGTAGACCAACCTTCGAACATGGGCTTATTAGTCTAATAAAATTAGTTGTCTCCATATGTTTAACTCTACAACTCATGTCAATGGTTTAATTTATCTGATTAAGAACAGTGTTACAATAACCAAAGAAAACCGAAGCTAATGTTAGAAAAATGGTTGCTTTCTTTGTGTGAGGAGGGAATGTGAAAAGCCAAAAATCCTTTATCTACTATGAATATGAATAAATTTTTATTAATTTCGGTTTAGTTGAAGTATTGGAATTGACATGTGTTTAAAAGTTAGTAACTATATTTTTAGGATTTTTTTTGAACTTTTTGCTATCATAATCAGTTTAATAGTTTTTTGATTTTTTTTTTCACCTCTTTAATCTTAATTTTACTAAACATTAGGGAACTTTTGTTATTTTATCTTATTATATTCTTTAGACATGGACCAGATTTTGTTTGAGATGACAGAAATCCCAAGGGATAGGGGTCATCGGAGACCCTCCTTAATTGGAGCGGGGATCGGGGATGAAAAATTGAAAAAAAATTAACGTCTGGAACCGGAACGGGAAAAATTTAATATCTATTTCTTATTCAAGAAAGGGACGGAGATTAAGTAAAATCTCAATCCCCTTTCCATTACCTATTTAAATTTAGTTTATTTATTTTTAATAAATATATTTACGATTTTATATAGATGTAAATAAAAAATATTTTAATATTTATAAAAATATTTTAATTATAAATAATATAAGGACTTAAATGAAATAATTATATATATATATACACTTTTTAAAGAGGGATCCGTTATTTTATTAAGTTACAGATTAAACAAAAAGATTGAAAATATAAATTTTAATCTTCTATATAAATTATGATTTGTGTAATAGATATTATTAATATTTTGAATATGTAATGCTTGATTTATGGATAAAGTAATAGTTCAATTAATATATTTTTCCATGATTCAAATTTATTTATTATTCAAAGTTTTGGGTCTCTTGGGGATAGACCCGGCCAAGGTTCCGGTTCGGAACCAGAACCGAACCGGTTGGAACCGGAAGGTTCCGGTTCCAACCGGTTCCGGTTCCGGTTCCGGTTCCGGTTCCGGAACCGAACCGGAAGGGGACCGGTTCGGTTGGGGTTCCACCCCAACTCAAATTGGTCCGAACCGGTGGAACCGTAGGGTTCCAACAGGAACCCTACGCCCCCCAACGGCTACTAGCCGTTGGGGGGGGGGGGGGCAGGGAGCCGTTTGGCTCCCTGCCCAAATAAAATAAAATAAAATAAAATAAAATAAATTATATTTATTATATAAAATAGAAATTACTAATGTACCCCTAATAACGGTAATAAAATGGTTATATTTAGGGGCATTTTTGGTATCAAAAAAATTCTAAAATTCTCTAGAAGCAACAGCTTGTGTGGACTCGAGCTGATCTGAGACAACAAGAAGATGCCCCCGATGATTTTGAAGATTTGTTCGATAATGCTTCTGCAACAAGTGCAAGCGGAACCGGAGCCGAAGGATCAACTGATAATTATGATTGATAATTGTAAAATTATAATTTACAAATGGGATATGTCTAAAAGACTAAAACTTGTAATGAAACTACGTGAGCTTTGATTCCTCTCACCCTTAGAGGATACGTAGGCAACTTAAATTTTTAAAAATTTAAGCTCAAGCTCTTCAATGTAATAAATTTTTTTTATTTATAAAATTCATTTCATTTATTTTTATTAATTTTCAAAAAAAAACAATCTTTGAACCGAACTGAACCGGAACCGAACCGTTCGGTTCGGTGTTTCGGTTCCACTTAAGTTCCGAACCGGAACCGAACCGCCGGCCGGGTCTACTTGGGGATCCTCTTTTATTATTAAGGGAAATTTATTCCCTCCCCTGAAATATTTACGAGGGAAATGGAATGGACAAAAATATCTAAAAATTATTAAAAACGAATACGAAATATCGATATTCTCTGCCCCTCTCCCTTCCCATCCTTAGTTTTTGTGACACTAAATCAGTATTTGGATATTTAATTGGCGTTATATCATATACATTAACAAATATTATTGTTAAGCTAAAAATGGTCTTAATTAAATCCCAATTGTCGTTCACATACCTCATTTTTAAAATAAATTTCTATGGAAAGTCATTCTTTAGAATTTTTTTTAATAACAATCAGACAAATTAAATCTTATATATTAAAGATGAAATAGTCAATGAGCTTTATATAATAATAACAGAGTGCAAAATTGACTGAACAGTCAGCATATTATTCACGAGTCGATAGAAGTGAGTGATACAAAACTTCATTTTAGATTACATTATAATTATGCAGCCAGCCGCCAGCCAAAGTTGTTCGTTAGTTTATTATGGCTGCGGCCTCGGTTCTGAAATATTTGGTAGGGCAAGGTCTCTAATTGTTTAAAATAAACTGGAGAACACCTTTGTGTATTTATTTTTAAAGGGTTTAGATTATTTTAACTATAAAAATTTTTAAATAAAACTTGAGTTATAAATTTACATTATTAAATATTATTTTATTTTTAATATCCACCATTAGATTTTATTAGATCAATAACTCAAAATTTATGTCAAAATTTTCCCGTTAAAAAAAAAAAAAAGTTAAAACAGGCTTACCCTTTTGATATATGATCGTGATTTTATACCACACACAAGTGCACGTATCGCTAAAGTAATACCGTAAAAAAAACTGGATATTGTACTCACATGGACTAATTTTTATCTTATTAACAAAAAGACTAACCCACCTAACTTAAACTACACTATTGGTTGAGAAATAGAGTGATTAATCTAAAATTTAATTGAAAGATTAAATAGATAGCAAATAATAATTTTGGAGATTAAAATTTATGCGCGAGAAGAACATGCAAGGTTTTGATGTTAGCGCGGAAGCATTCATGTGACTGAAATTTAAAATTTTCTTCCAAAACCACTTTAAGGATCGTGGTTATGCCGTTGTTGATGTAAACAATATACTATTAAATTAATCTATATTAATTTTAACATGCATGCAATAAATTTAGTTTACCAATATAAATAATATTTACGTATAATAAAAACATACCTTGATGTTCGTATTGAGTCTCTTGAATATCTTGCTTTATTTTTTCTTTGCAGTAGTGCACCAAGCGTTGCACCTCTAGTTGGCACACTAGCACTCCTCTATGAACAAATCGCTTCCACGGTTGAGAATAAAAAGAAACCCGTTTCATTTCTAGGATGTTGAAATCTTTAGGAACGAATTGGAACTATTCCCAGAGAAAGAGGAAATCACAAAACACAATGTATATTTATATATTAACGTGCCCTGCTTTATAAACAACCAATTGCTTATATATTCTTAATATCAACGTGAACATCAATTGCTTGTTACTTCTTCTAGCCTATTCCGCATTATCGATGTCCAGTCTCGATAATATTACGACTAGAGATATTTAATGATTAAACCTTTCGTGAATTAATATTGTCTCATATCTTATTAATCCGGTATTAATCATATGGACTTTAAATATTTATATATTCAGGTAATCCAATTACAAATGATAAAATAGCAATTTCATTTGTCACATAGTTAATTTTATACAAGAACACCATGTCCTTTACAAAATAGTGATGTTATGGATCATAATTGTCCAACAATTCGAGATATTTTGGAAATATTAATTTGATTAATAAATTCGAAATATAAAATAAGATTTAATTGTTTAATTAAATATTTGATATTTATATTAAATAAATTAAATGTAATTTTAATTAATTGTTAATTAAAATTAAGTAAGTTAAATTAATTAATTAATAATCAATTAATTAATATGCCAAAATAATATTTAATCTATTAGGCTTTAATTTAGTGGGCTAGCACCCAAATTAATTAGAGTCATATTTAAGATTAAATATGGAAGTCTTTATTTAATTATGATTCCTAATTTGATTAAGTATCCTAATTTTATTTTGGAAAGAAAATCTTTAAGAGACCAAATTTTATTTGGAGAGATATTTGTTTAACATTATTGTATTGAGATACAATTAAAACTTCTTGTACAAGTTGAAAGGCAAAACTTCTTGTACAAGTTGAAAGGTAAAACTTCTTGTACAAGTTGAAAGATGAAACTTCTTGTACAAGTTGAAATGCAAAACTTCTTGTTCAAGTTGAGGCAAAACTTCTTGTTCCAGTTGAAGGCAAAACTTCTATATATATAGATGAAGCGAAAATAGTTTTTCAGCAATTTTTATCTCTCTATTGGAATAGTTCCAATTTATTCCTAAAGTCTTCAAATATCCTAGACAAGAAAATGGTTTCTTTTGTTCTCAATAGTGGGAGCGATTTGTTCGTAGAAGAGCGCTAGTGTGCCAACTAGAGGTGCAACTCTTGGTGCACTACTAAAATGGAAAAATCAATGAGGATATTCAAAAGACTCGAGAAAGATAATAAGCACATCAATGTATGTTTTATTATTATTAAATTTTATTTATGTTGATAAATAAAATATTTATTGCATGCATGTTAAATTAATATAGATGAATTTAAATAGTATATTGTTTACATCAACAACAACATAACCACGATCCTTAAAGTGGTTTTGGAAGAAAATTTTAAATTCCAGTCACATGGATGCTTCTGCGTTAACCCCAAAACCTTACATATTATTCACTAGCCGATAGAAGTGAGTGAAAACTTCATTTTAGATTACATTATAACTATGCAGCCAGCCGGCCAGCCAAAGTTGTCCAACAATCTCCCACTTGGCCTATAGCCAATCACTCAAGTGTCCAACACCTGAACTATGTACGGGTCGCTCATGCTTATGCTGAGATATCGCTTTCGTCAGCGGATATGCAAGGTTATCATCTGATGCGATTTATTAGATCATCACATCGCCACGATGTATGATCTCACGAATCAGATAAAACCGTCGAAGTACATACTTAGATCGTTGATGAGACCGTAATTCTTTAGCCTGCGTTGTAGCCCAGCTCAGCTGCTAACTGAACTACTCCTAATCTAATTAGGAATTTTATGGATCCAAAATATTTCTTCTGCTGCTTCAGCTGCAGCAATATAATCCGCTTTTGTTGAATCGTCAATAATATCTTGCTTGGAAGATTTCCAGCTCACTGTTCCGTTGTTCAAACAAAATACGTACCCTTATTGCGACTTTCAGTCGCCATTATCGGTTAGGAAACTTGCAATGGTGAACCTAGTCATCTCAAGTTCTCATTCTCCATAACTTAAGAAAGCATCCTTAGTTCGTCAAAGATACTTAAGGATGTTCTTAACATCAATCCAGTGACCATCACCTGGATCGGCCTGATTGTGACTCCAAATACTCAAAGCATATGAGACATCAGGTCGCGTACATGTCTTTCAATGTACGAGTTCTCGGAGAGTGCCAACAACTTTTAGATCTATCTTAGTAGATCCTTATTCCTAGAATAAAGCTTGCATCTCCCAAGTATTCCATGGAGAATTTTAATGAAAGCCAAGCTTTCACCGATTGTTAACATGGGAATGTTATTTCCAAGAAATAATACATCATCAATGTTTAGGACATCCAATGTCAATGCGCTCCCACTAACCTTCTTATATACACAAGAATCATCTTCGTTTTGAGTGAAACCATATTCTATTATGATCTCATCAAAACGTTGGTTCCAAGAACGTAATGCTTGCTTCAATCTATAAATCGATCGATTTAACTTGCAAACCTTGTTTGTATGCTTCAGCACGACAAAATCGTCAGGATGTTATAAACATCCTCCAAAAGGTTTCCGTTAAGGAAAGCGGTTTTTGACGTTCAACTGCCATATTTCATAAACGAAATATGCACCACTTGCAAGCATTATCCGAATGGATTTAATCACGGCAACATTTAAAAGGTGTCGTCGTAATCGACACCATGTTGATGACAATACCCTTTCGCTACAAACCTAGCTTTGTACGTTTGTATGTTGCCATCCACGTTTGTCTTCACCATGAAGACCCATTTGCTACCAATAGGCACAATGCCTTCTGGTATATCAACCAGTGTCCAAACATGGTTGGTATACATGGAATCCATTCAGGACTTCATGAGGCCTTGCCATAAACCGGAGTCAATACCTTGTATTGTTTCCTCATACGTAGTCCGTTCGTCTTCCTCAATAAGATTGACATCTACATGAGGTGAGATCAGAAACCCATACCTTTTAGGTTGTTTCCTGACTCTCTATGACCTACACGGTTCTTGTGTATTAGAAGATTGTGGTACAGATTCATCCATGATGAACTATTCGTGTTCCATTAAGGGATCGGTGTCAGGAATAGTATTACTCTAATTTTCATCAAGTTCTACCTTCCTCCCACTTACCAATGCATTTTAGGTATTCCTCTTAGGAAAACCGCATAGAGAGAAACAAATTTCTTTGTTCTCTTGTGAGTTGTGGAATTAGTTTCCTTAGGATAACCAATTACATATGGGCACTTATCCAATTTGGGTTGTAGTTTGGTATCATCCAAACATATGCCCAATATTCCCAAATCACCAGGAATGAGAAACCCGGTTTCTTTCCTGTCCATATTTCATATGGAGTCTGTCTAACAAACTTTGACGGACCTTATTCAAAATAAGTATTGCATTATTCAATGCGTATCCCTATAAGGAAATTGGTAGCTCAAAGCGACTCATCATTGACCTTACCATGTCCAACAAAGTTTGGTTTCTTCTCGTTCGGACACAACCGCTCATTTGAGGTGTTCCGGGAGGAGTGCACTGTGAAAGAATACCATACTCTTTCAAGTAATCGAGAAACTTATTGCACAAGTATTTTACATTACGGTCCAACCGCAACCGCAATGTATTAATACTTTTACCGTCTATTTTTCTACTTCGCGTCGAAACTCATTGATTATATCAAAAGTTTCTGACTTGTGTTTCAGAAGATACACATAACAATAACGCGATGCAACATCCGTAAAGGTTACAAAGTATTTATATCCACTTCTAGCCTAGCTAGATATGGGCCCACTTGCGTCACAATGAATGAGGGCTAACAGTTCGGTGGCACGTGTACCTTTACTGCTAAAAGGCGTTTTAGGCACTTTGCCTATTAAATAATATTCAAAGACGTCATATGATTTAGGATCAAATCTGTAAAGTATCCATTCTTCCAAAGAGTGGATATATGAGTCCTGTTATGTGTCCCCGACGATAATGCCACAATAAGTCTCATCTGATTTATTCAATTTTAGTCCTTTGTTTGTCATATTATATGTTTGAGATTCAATTATTTTCAAATATAAATAGTGTTATTCACCTCTAATGCGTATATCTCAATCATCCTTATAATTAAAACACTCAGTGTTCTAGAACATAAAGGTTTACCCGCAACGGATTGAACTAGATATAGAGATAATGTTTCTAGTCAAACTAGGTACATTATAATAGTTTCCTGATTTAAGTACATGCCCAAAGGGCAGTTCCAAAACTTAGTTTCCCGCAGCCAAAACAGCGACTCTCGTCCTGAAACCGACTAATAGGTCGATCTCATCTGAAGCCAGTCTCCTGTTAATCAGCAGCAGATCCCGTATATCAGTATATATGTATGTACCACACCCAGTATCAAAATCCAATTTTAAACTAGCAGTGGATATGTTTATGACAAACATACCTGAAATCGGAGCCCTTGCCCGTCTTCACTCCATTCATGTCTTCATTATCCATACGGCAGTCACGCTTCCAGTGACCCCATTTTCCACAATATAGGCAGACATATTGGGATATGTCATTAGTCTTCCTAGAAGACTGTGATGATTTTGCCTTTGCCCCTTTTCTTCACACCCTTAGGTACATTATAATAGTTTCCTAATTTAAGTACATGCCCAAAGGACAGTTCCAAAACTTAGTTTCCCACAGCCAAAACAGTGACTCTCGTCCCTGATCCGACTAATAGGTCGATCTCATCTGAAGCCAGTCTTCTGCTAATCAGCAGATCCCGTATATCAGTACATATGTATGTACCACACCCAGTATCAAAATCCAATTTTAAAACTAGCAGTGGATATGTTTATGACAAACATACCTGAAATCGGAGCCTTGCCCGTCTTCACTCCCTTCATGTCTTCCTTATCCATACGGCAGTCACGCTTCTAGTGACCCCATTTGCCACAATATAGGCAGACATATTGGGATATGTCCTTAGTCTTCCTAGAAGACTGTGATGATTTTGCCTTTGCCCCTTTTCTTCACACCCTTAGAAGCCTTCGGCCAAGCCTTGGCCTTCTGGGATGTCGAAGTAAGATGCTCATTGTGCTTCTTTCCCTTTTGGAAGCTTTGGCTTTGCTTCCTTGAGCATAGCCTTTAACTCTCCAAGAGTTTTCTCTTGGTTCATGATGAACCCGCCCCAACATTCGGGTAGAGACTATAAGATCAAATCTATGGAAGTCTCGACCTCATAGGTAATGCCCAGCTAACCTAGCTGTTCGATGTCAGCAATCATCTGCAACATCTAGTGCTTGACAGATGTATCCTCTGACATACGCGAGCGAAAGAGCTTCTTTTGCAATTCATACTTCTGAGATCTAAGATTAGATCTGTGAAGATCCTTCAATTTAAACATCATACTATAAGGATCCAATCATTTGTTCTGACAACGAAATTAAGGAGTCATTGCGACAAGCATGACGGATTGAGCACTAAAGTTATCATCACGATGAGTATTCCTAAGCTCATGCTCTACTATTTGCTCAACTCCGGGCTCAGGCCCGAGAGGTTTCTCTATCCAATAGAGTAACTTCTCAACTTCCAGGACTATCCTGAGATTCAATTCCCAATCTGAAAATTTACGCCGTTAAAGAAATTTTCGCCCATGATTATGTCTGCAACGTTAATCTTTCCAGCCATCTTAATTGCTATAGTCCAACTATTCAATCAACAATTTTGGGTACACTCAAAATGTAATGATTACTATAGTCTAACTATATAATCAACTACAAGTGGAGTAGTGTGTTGTACAGTCTAACTGTTCAAAGAAGCAATATTCAATATTAGTCCAACTAATATATTTATAACAACGATAATTAAAATAAAAATAGCGTGTATTGGCAAGTATTTAAACAAAATTACAAATTTAATACTTGTCTCCCATTATTTTTCGGCCGAGCCTCGAACCCTCTGTGGAGTACTCGGGAAACCTAGTTTCCTAGTGGGCTAGAATCCTGTTAAATAGCATACAACCTTGACTTTGGCCAACAAGGTGTATGAAACTTAACTAGGTAGATCTCTAAGATCAATTGGATCTTATCCAATTCCTAGATCCAGTAGGTAGACTCCAAGTCCGAAACATATATCCAATATATGTAAATATATCCAATATATTTCCTAACCTTTTTCCTATAAATCAACTAAGCCTTGGCTTTGGCTCAACAAGCTTAATGATTCTAGTTAAGCGCGACCCATTGACAGTGGGAAAGCTTCGTAATCGAGGTCGATGAACAAGAAGTGACCTTGACTTTGGCCAACAAGTCACAACTGCCCAAGACACACGATATGTAACAAAGCTTATGTGATTCAAACACATCCGCGATGGACAAAGGTCTTGGAAATTCAAGGTAAGTTTCTTAATCTTTTAAGTATAAAATTATTTCCTTTGTTTTATTTGAATACATGTGATGTAGTTTTGATTTTCTCTCTTGGATGTGGGTTTTGTTTGTTGGATGCTTGTGGGAAGAATACATGTATGTGTGGATGAAACTTTGAGCTAAATAATGGTTATTATAGTTCAATTTTCTCTAGGAATGTAAGTTGTCATTCTAGAGTTTATATGTCACTTTATAGAATTCTAGAACTGTTCTTGAGTATTTTTGGATGTGGTGAGAATTTAAGAATGTTGGAAAGATTATTCTAAAGTTAGATTGAAAGTCAATTGGTGTAATTTAATTAATTTGATTAATTGGAATTTTTTAGGTTTTATGCCTAATACTAAATGGGGCTTTTCATTTTATGGATGTAATTGAGTATATAAGAAGTATATTAATCATTTTAGTAGTGTTTTTGGAAATACTTAAATGTGTAATTGGAACTTTTGAACTAAAATGAGCAAAATACAAAAACTTTATATTTTGGATATTTTCGACTAAATGGTATATTGGATATTTCCAAATTTGATTTGGGATTCAATATTAAAATAAATAGTTTATTTTAATAGTCTAAAGAAAAAATTTGAAATTCGAAAAATCCGATTTTTCACTTTCCGCTGTGATACCCAACAAAACCGTAAATACGCCCATAGAAGTCGCCTCTTATATAACATGATAAGGTTTTCCATTTTATAATAGTAATATCTCAAAAGAGACTCTTATATAACATAGCATATCTATTAGATTTTCCGGGGTTCATTTGATTACTACTGCTTTGCTTGCTTTTTTAAAATCCAAATGGAGGCATCTAAGACTCAAAACTGTTGCAAAATTTTTACAGGATACTGCATCATAAAACAGTCACTCATTTTGTTTCTACTGCTTCCAATGTTTTTAATTAGCATGCATTATGCAAAACACATCCACTAATGACAAAATAGCCAAATAAAACACTCTGCAATTCTAAACAAAGAAAGAGATAAAGCCTTTGCATGTCATTCTTTACACAGTCATCATCCATCCTTAGTTAAAATTCAAGATGAAGCCTATTAAATTGAACTAATAAATCTATAAAAATAAAATAAAAACAAATACATTGTTATATATTTATTGGTTGGTAGTACCACTTCACTACATGAATCTTGCCCTTTTATGCTTTTTCATTGCTTTTATTTAATTAATAATAATTCAGTCGTTGAATAATTCAACATTTAGGCGTCATCATGTAGGACGGCAATTGTCGAAAAAAGATAAACATGTTATGATTGTACTTCTGATAAATATTTATTTGGAGGAGTAAATTAATCATCATTTGATCTCAATGGAGCGCTTTGCAGTCCTCGTCAGTCTTCCCAGAAAATAAGCTTGGAGAGGGTGGTTTTGGACCTGTTTATATGGTGATTAAAAGATTTCATTTTCTTGGCAGTTAGCATGACGTAAATAATTAACAATTTTAACAACTTAATTAATACTATTAATTTCAGGGAGTGCTAAAGAAAGGAGACGACATAGCAGTGAAAAGGCTTTCAGGATTGCAAGAGTTAAAAAATGAGGCATTGGTTATAGCAAAAGTTCAGCATAAAAATCTGGTTAGACTTTTGGGTTGTTGCCTTGAAAAACATGAGAAGATACTCATCTATGAATACATGCCTAATACTAAAAACTTGGACTTCTTCCTCTTTGGTTTGTCAATTTCTTAAGTTTATTATATTAAAGTTGGGATCTTGTGACTTAAATTTACAACTTAAAAGGAAAATTAAATTCCTGATCGTTACTTATTTTTATTTTATAATGACTTCATTTTTATTTGTTGTAAATTAGATCCAACCAAACGCATGTTATTGGATTGGGGTACACGTACTGTTGTGTTAGAACACACAGCAATAGAGGTGAATTGAGAGAAAACTTTTCTTTATTTCTCATTAAACAAAGAATTACAAAGCTTAAATCCCTAAATTTTTCAAAAAAACTCTCACACACTTTACGCTCTTTTGTTCTCACATTTGGGATGCTTAGGAATGATCTGGGACTCTAATTTATAGTGCCAAAACCGTGTGAACAGTGTCACATGGTTTGGCAACTGGCAACAAGTTGGCAGCAAGCTGGAGCATGTCATCTCACACTTTTGGTGCCCATCTCTATCAACTTTCGGTTGCTGACTTCTTGCATGCATTCTGCATGCATACTGCATGCTTACTTCAACAAATCTCCCCATCGGTGAAGATTTACCCAAAAATATGAGCCGACCATCAATCACCCAAACCGAATCCTCAAAAGGATCCACCCCTGGATGCATCTGTATGACTGCCTACGTACCCTGAGTTGGGATCAAGCCAATCGTAGTTCTATGTCTCTCCCCACTCTGACTATGTGGAGAGTTTTGTCATCCCGGCTATGGCACGACAGATTTCAAGCTTCTCATTCGGTAAAACCTTGGTGAACATATCGGCACCGTTGTCATCAGTGTGAATTTTCCTGAGTTGTAACAGCTTTGAGCTTAGGATGTCCCGTATCCAGTGATACCTTACATCGATATGTTTTGACCTCGAGTGAAATGTAGAATTTTTACCAAGGTAGATAGCACTCTGGTTATCGCAGTACAAAGTCTACTTCTCCTGCTTAAAACCCAATTCCTGGACAAATGTCTTCATCCACAACAATTCCTTGCAAGCTTCTGTAACTGCAATGAATTCTGCCTCTGTTGTAGAAAGTGCAACACATCTCTGCAACTTTGATTGCCATGCCACAGCTCCCCCTGAGAGAGTAATCAAATACCCCGAAGTAGACTTTCAGGTATCTACATCTCATGCCATATCTAAATTGGTGTAGCCCATCAACACTGGTTCGCTGCATCCAAAATATAGTCTCATTTTGGATGTTCCTCGTAGATACCGCATAATCCATTTGATGGCATTCCAGTGTTCTCGTCCTGGGTTTGACATAAACCGGCTGACCAATCCAACTGTGTGTGCTAAGTCTGGCCTCGTGCACACCATGGCATACATGAGACTTCCCACTGCTGAGGTGTATGTAACCTGTTCCATTTCCTCATTCTCTGTCTCAGTAGAGGGACTCTGTTGTGTACTCAATCTAAAGTGGGTAGCAAAAGGAGTGCTAACCGCTTTAGCCTTGTCCATCTGGAATCTCTGAAGTACTTTCTCAATGTTCCTCCTATGACAAGTATAATCTCCTAGCTTTCCGATCACGGCCGATCCTGATGCCAAGAATCTGTTTATCTGGCCCCAAATCTTTCATCTCAAAAGACTTACTCAGTTGCTGCTTCAAATTATCAATCCTCGATTGATTCTGGCCAACTATTAACATATCATCTACATATAGCATTAATATGATAAAGTCATCGTCAGAAAATTTCTGAACGAATACACAATGGTCTGAATTGGTCTTCTTGTATCTCTGCTCCCCCATAACTGACTCAAACATCACGCATCACTGTCTCGGTGCCTGTTTCAAACCTTAGAGGCTTTCCTGAGTCTGCACACATAGTCCTTTTTCCCTCTGACTCTGAAGCTTTCTGGTTGCTCCATGTAAATTTCTTCTTCCAGATCTTCCTGAAGAAATGCAGTCTTGACATCCATCTACTTGATCTCCAAATCAAGACTTGCTGCTAAGCTGAGTACCACTCTGATGGATGACATCTTCACAACTGGAGAGAAGATTTCATCAAAGTCATTGCATTTTCTCTGATTGAATCCCTTGACGACTAGTCTGGCTTTGTACCGGGGTTGTGAAGTGTGCTCTTGTTGCTTCACCCTGTACACCCATTTATTCTTCAAAGCCCTTTTTCCTCTTGGCAATTTCACCAACTCAAAAGTGTGATTGTCATGCAAAGATTTTATCTCATCTTGCATGGCTTCCTCCCACTTTTCTTTGTCTTCTGTTTCCACAGCCTCCTGGTAGCTCTCGGGTTCTCCCCCGTCAGTAAGCAGCACATACTCATATGCAGAGTATCTAATTGAAGGTTGTCTCTCTCTATCAAACCTTCTATGTGGAACTTTTGGTGTAGCTTCTGGTACTGGTGGTGTGATCATGATCATCATCTCTATGAGCTTCATCACATGTACCATCATGTCTGGGAACCACATCTTCAACTTGTACTGGCACCAATGTATGAGGTTCTGGATTCACATCTCTGTATTGCTGGGGCATTGTCTT
The DNA here is from genome assembly GCA_019454045.1 of Zanthoxylum bungeanum. Taxonomy (NCBI): domain Eukaryota; kingdom Viridiplantae; phylum Streptophyta; class Magnoliopsida; order Sapindales; family Rutaceae; genus Zanthoxylum; species Zanthoxylum bungeanum. The sequence continues at coordinate 28,749 of SKCR01027184.1, read as the reverse complement.
CGACGAAGACAACATCTCGGCTTCTGAAAATCTTCTTCTCAATAGGATCATAGAGTCTGTAACCGAAATCATCCTGACCATAGCCAATAAAGACACATTATCGCGTCCCAAAGACATGCAAGTGTTCATATGACACTTCTTTACCTGTCCAAACTTGGTTAGGAACATTACCTTTCAGTGCGACTGCTAGGGACATGTTCAATACATGTACTATTGTGTTCAGCGCCTCCCCCCAGAATGTCTTCGGTAGCTTGGCTTGTGAGAGCAAGCTTCTGACCCTTTCGCACAAGGTTATGTTCATCCTCTCAACTAGGCCATTCAGCTGAGGTGTCTTGAGAGGTGTCGTTTGATGTCTGATTCCTTGCGTCTTGCAGTACTGATCAAACGGACCTCTGTATTCTCTACCATTGTCTGTTCTGATGTATTTGAGTTTCTTGCCAGTTTCTCTCTCTATCAGGGCGTGAAACTCCTTGAACACTCCCAACACTTGATCTTTTCTCTTCAAGGTGTATGCTCATGTCTTCCTTGAATGATCGTATATGAATGTCACAAAGTAAAGTGACCCACCAAGTGTTCTCGTCTGCATCGGACCACATACATCTGAATGTATGGGGTTAAGTACCTCTGATTTCTGTTGAGGTGGGGAGCTCTGGAAGGACACTCTGTTCTGCTTTCCAGCCATGCGGTGTTCACTCTTCTGTAAGTATGAGTTCTTCAATTCGGGAAGAACATTCCACTTGTGTAGTATTTCCATCCCCATTTGACTCATGTGACCGAGCTTTTTATGTCATAGCTCGGCTGCCTCATTACTGTTGACTGTATTTATGCTACTATTGGAAAGCTTAGCATGCATCAAATACAGATTTGAATCTTTCTTACCTCGTGCCACCACCATTGATCCTTTAGTGAGCTTCCAGGTTCCGTCATTAAAGGTGCTGCAGAAGCCTTCATCATCCAGCTTGCCTATTGAGATCAGGTTTAACCGGATGTCTGGGATGTGCTTGACTCTCTTCAACACTAGCCTTGTCCCGTTGTCTGTTTCAAGGCAGATGTCTCCAATACCGACGGCTTTGGAATGGCCGTCATTCCCCATCCTTACGGCACCATAGTCTCCTGGTGTGTAAGATGAAAATAAGTCTCTGCAAGATGTGGCGTGTATGGAGGTGCCACTATCTATCACCCAACTGGTCTCGTGGCTGGCAAGATTCACAACATTTTCTTCATACATAATGCAGAATTCTTTGGAGGTTTTGTTGGTGGTAGTAGCAACTCTTTCTTGGTTAGAGTCACCATCTCTCCTGGACTGCTCGATCTTCAGTTTGTAGCAATTCCTCTTCAAATAGCCTTTCTTCTTACAGTGGAAATATTCTATTTTCCTTGTTCTTGATTTCCCCCGGTTCTTGTCTGATTTACCTGGGCCTCGGCTTTTACTCCTCCCTCTTCTGGTGTTCTTCTCCGTCACTAAAGCTTCTGAGGTTAAGGCTGATGCTGACTCCTGCATTCTCGTCCTTTTCTCTTCCTCGAATATCCTGGTTTTCGCCATCTCCATAGTGACTTTCCCATCTGCGGCTGAATTTATCACCGTAGATCTAGACGTTTCCCAAGATTCTGGTAACGTATTAAGGAGTATTAAGCCATTTACCTCATCTCCGAAGTCTATGTCCAATCCAGACAATTCTTTCATTGTTCCGAGGAAATCGTTGATGTGGTCCGCCACAGCTATACCTTCCTGGTATTTCAACCCCATCATCTTCTTGATGTAGTACAGCTTGTTGTTGCCAATCTTTGCTCGAAAAAGCTCATCCAGCTTTCTCCATAAGACACGTGTATTTGTATCTTCACTAACATGATTCACGATACTGTCGTCGATCCACTGACGAATAGTCCTGTATATTTTCTAGTGAATATTGTTCCACCTTACTTCAGAAATTTCTTCTGGTTTATCCTCCAGAAATACTGACCCATCATAATCCTTCATATATAGAAGGTCTTTCATCATTCCTCTCCATGTGAAATAATTGGTACTAGTCAACAAAATCATTTTTCCGACTCCCCCATCCATCAGAGAAAATTCTAAGTAGAATTTCAAAAAACAGACCTCACTGTTGCGTCCGGAATGGTCGAAAATGGTAGAAATGACACTTCGTTTGTCAAAATCTGATACAGGGACTAAATTGTAAATTTCATAAATTACAGGGGTCAAAGTGCAATTCCCGAAAGTTCAGAGGCCAAAGTGTAATTATGAAAAAGTTCATAGACTAAAATATAGTTTCCAGAAAGTTCAGGGACCTATCTGAAATTTACCAGATTTTGCTGACGTGGCAGACACGTGGCGCTGACTAGATAACACGTGGCTGCTGACTGGTCTGCTGACTGGGCTGCTGACTAGGCCTGACAGGCTAACGTGGCGCTGACTGGACCGATGACGTGGCGGCTGATGTGTGTCGTCTTCTTCGTTGAGCAGCGCGTGTGGCGCGTGCATGCGCGTGGATTACGTGAAGCAGTCTCTGGAAGTTACGTGCGGCTCACTCTGACCTCCGATCAATCGCCGGAAAATATCATCGTGCTCGTCTCGTCGTGAAAAGTCTGATGGTATGCTCAAAATCGATTTTTGACAACTTTCATCAGAACCGATTTTCCGAACCGAACCTCTGTTTTTGAGTTTCGGGATCCCACCGTGGAATCTAAGCTTCTAATACCACTTGTTGTGTTAGAACACACAACAATAGAGGTGAATTGAGAGAAAACTCTTCTTTATTTCTCACTAAACAAAGAATTACAAAGCTTAAATCCCTAAGCTTTACAAAAAAAACTCTCACACACTTTACTCTCTATTGTTCTCACATTTTGGATGCTTAGGAATGATATGGGGACTCTAATTTATAGTGCCAAAACCGTGTGAACAGTGTCACACGGTTTGGCAACTGGCAACAAGTTGGCAGCAAGCTGGAGCATGTCATCTCACACTTTCGGTGCCCATCTCCATCAACTTTCGGCTGCTGACTTCTTGCATGCATGCTTACTTCAACAAGTACTCGGATTATTAAAGGAATAGCTCAATGACTTCTTTATCTTCATGAATATTCTCGAGTTCGAATTATTCATAGCGATTTGAAAGCTAATAATATCTTATTGGATAAAGAAATGAATCCCAAATATCAGATTTTGGAATGACAAGAATAATTTCAGGAGGGAATGAGTTACAAGCAAATACTAGTAGGATCGTTGGTGGGACTTAGTAAGTAGATAACATCATGTTTAATAAAGTTACCTTATATAAGTTATACATGAATTACTGATTATCATGCATTAATTGTTAAATTGTAGCGGTTATAACAAGAATACGCACTCGAAGGAGTATTCTCAATTAAATCTGATGTTTTTAATTTTGGAGTATTGTTGCTTGAGATTTTAAGTGGCAAGAAAAATACTGGATTTTATCGAACCGACTCTCTCCATCTGCTTGGTTATGTAAGTATCAAAAAGCCTTCATACTCATTCATATTATGTTATTTAGGTGTAAATATTCCCTCTCCATCCAGTTTGGACGAAATTAATCATTTTAATTAATTTTTTATCTGGGTTTGTTAATTAAGGCATGGGATTTGTGGAGGCATTAGAGTTGATTGATCCAGTAATATTAGAAGATGCATCCTCCAAGCACATGCTTATAAGATATGTGAACATATATAGCACTCCTTTGTGTACAAGAAAGTGCCGATGATAGACCCGCTATGTCTGATGTTGTCTCCATGTTTACAAATAAAGCTGCAACTTTACTCTCTCCGAACCAAATTGCTTTTTCAAATGTGAGAAATAATGTGAGTTCAACATCATCCATTGGAAAGCCAGAAGATTGTTCAATCAACCTAGTAACGGTTTCACTTTTAGAAGCCCGCTGATTTTTCTTATGTTTTTCAAAACTCAAATGGATACATTACTGAGCATAATTTTTGAGATCAAATGTGTACTTAATCTTTGATTCTGTTTGTGTTGGAATTTGGAATATGAATCAGTTGGTAAAAACTACCATCTAATATTTTTATAAAAATAACCTATATAAATTACTTTTGTTTCAATCGTTTATACAAAGAATTATATTTCACACTATTGTTATTTTTTTTTTATATTTTTTTCAATATTAAATAGAGCCTAAATGCACCGAAAATGAGTAGAAAAATCTTCTAAAATAGCTATAGAGAATAACTTCAAAACTTAAAATTAAAATCATATGAAACAGTATGATGAAATTATATAACAGATTTAAGAAATCTTCTTTATAACATTTGATTTGTTACTTTGCTCCAAAAATGACTATAACTTTTCAAGTCTCCTTTTTTTAAAACACAATTTTATACTCAAAATCTTAGTCTTTGATTCACATATAATGCAGTGGTTAATATTAATGCTAAATTGGAATCCTTTTTAAAATAAAAACTCAATAAATATGAACATTAACTAACCCTTCTTATCTCTCTTATTTTTTTTCTTTAATATTAATACAATTTTTTTTCTCTCCCTCCTCACCGCAGTCTAGGCAAATAGATTTTATTTGCAACTAGGGGTGTGCATTAATCGGTTTTAACCGAACCGTTCCGACTCATTTTTTTTATTACGGTTCGGTTAATTCGGTTAAATCGGTTATTGCGGTTAAAATTTTTAACTTTTTCGATTATTCGATTCGGTTACGGTTATGAGATTCGTATAACCGAACCGACCAATTAACCGAAATAATATATATATATAATATTATATATATATATATATATATATATATATATAACTAAAAACTCAATAAATATGAACATTAACTAACCCTTCTTATCTCTCTTATTTTTTCTCTTTAATATTTAATACAATTTTTTTTCTCTCCCTCCTCACCGCAGTCTAGGCAAATAGATTTTATTTGCAACTAGGGGTGTGCATTAATCGGTTTTAACCGAACCGTTCCGACTCATTTTTTTTATTACGGTTCGGTTAATTCGGTTAAATCGGTTATTGCGGTTAAAATTTTTAACTTTTTCGATTATTTGATTCGGTTACGGTTATGAGATTCGTATAACCGAACCGACCAATTAACCGAATTAATATATTATATATATATATATATATATATAGATATATATATATATATATAATATATATATATATATATATATATATATATATTAGCGTGTGCGAATCCTTTAATTTTTTAGAGTTAAGATAGTCCGCATGTAAACTCTCAATTGGTTGTAGTTATATTGATTTGATAATACTACTCGAAAATAAAATTGATAAAATTCAAATGACAAGCTGCATTAACAGCTTGGTTTTAACTCTTTTAATTTCTCTCAAGAATTTAAAGGTAAAAATACATAAAATTTAAAATGTGTAGATTTTGCATCGTGGTGGATTCGTGGCCCTTAAAATTTCTAACATGACAGGTTTGGAAGGAAATCTGAGGCCGTGACAATCATCGAGAGTTTAAAAAATATTTCTCTCGCATGTAATTAAATATAGATATATTTAATCAAATGTTAGTTAGAATCGGTATTTTTAGAATCGGATATGTGATCGAATTAGTGATCCAAAAAATTTAATGCATCAGTGGTTCGACCGGTTGAAACGTTCCAAAAAAATCGGTAGAACCGACCTACATCATATATAATTTTACTAATTAAAAATTATAAAAAATATTAAATTTTAATTTATTGGATTGGTTAATAACCGAATTAACCATAACCGACCGAAATATAATGGTTATTGGTTAATGGTTATGTGTCATAAATTGGTTAAATCGGTCACACTTTATTTAACAGAAAATTTCGGTTACGGTTAAAAAATCAAGGATTAACCGACCGAACCGATCGATGCACACCCCTATTTACAACATAATTTTCACTTCTCTAAATAACAACAAATATGCATTCCTAGTTTTAATTTGATTGAATCAAAACAATATTTTCAATTATGAAAATGTTTCTAAGCAACTCATATGTCTGAGGATTTGAAGGAAATCTCAATGAAATATTAATTCCACTACATAAGACATATAGTTTTTGTATAAGGGTAATGTAGTAAAGGTAAAATTATTGTTATAATTAATTAAAACCCACTAATTCAAGCAACACACCCTCCATTAGACAATTGATTTGTTATGAATTAGGAGATACAATAGGAAGAAACGAGATGGTGGAGAAGCTAAGGTACTTGTGTGGAAAGAGGAGAGAAAAAAAAATAGTTTTAAATATTAGAGGAGGAAAAATGGGAGAGATAAGTTGTTGGACAATTATGACCCATAGCATCACTATTTGTAAGAGATATTGTGTTTTTTGTACAAATTAACTGTGTGACAAAGGAAATTACTATTTTATCATTTTGTAATTAGATTACTTGGATATATATAAATGATAAAAGTCCTTATAATTAGTTCCGGATTAATAAGATATGAGACAATATTAATCCACGAACGGTTTAATCATTAAATATCTCTAGTCGTAGTATTATCGAGACTGGATATCGATAATGCGGAATAGACTAGTATTACACTTGTGCGCGTTATGGAAGCTTAACGGCATAGTTCTCATATATTTAAGTATTGGATACTTATGCAAGTGTGATAAGAGGTTTTGTTAGCCGTTGGACCGAGAACAGCTTCGCTCTGGATAGACCCCTCGGAATCTCATTGGTAGTATGACTATGTGTCTATGGAAATTCGAATCAAGGTAGGTGTATGTGGTCTTAACCTGAGACTTGCATCGCTAATACTTGCGACAATCAGTATACTTTGGTTTTGGTCGTCCGGAGCTTTAACAGGTTCTGTGTACACCTCTTCTGGGTATACTGAGATTTGTAATGTATTGAGTGTGATGTCAAGATGAGAGTATCACTTCAGTCATATGGAGATGATGATCACGTAGAGATACAGAACTAGTACTCTTAAATGCTGCAGCTATCGGGATAGTATGACTAGGTCATGATTATCCGATTATAGAGACTAGTTGCTAGTGATCCGATATATGCTTCGTACGGGGCATACATAATTCCAGCCCTAGGCCTAGCATGTGACATCTGATACTGGATTGTAATACGCAATACATAGTATACTATGTCTGATACAGATTATTTATTCCTCGTTGAATATTTCTGGAGAATTGGGTAGGCACGGTGCTTTACTAGAAGCCAACCATGTCTTGTAAATTGGTAAGAACGTGGTACATGGTACGAACGTGTTCGGATAGTCGATGATCGTATTTACTGTCAACATATCCAGGGATCTCTTGGATCGATTCTCAAAGATTCACCGATGACATTTGACTGGACAATAATTAATCTAGGATTAATTATGAGAGATAAAATTAATCTGTGATTAATTGCGGCAAGAATTTATCTGGGATAAAATTCGAATAGAAGAGAGAACGCGATTAATTTGAAATTAATCGATTAAATAATATATTGGATATATTAATTGAAATCAAATTTCAATGCGGAATTAAAATTGGATTTTAATTCAGGCGAACGAATTAATTTGGAATTAATTTGTGAGTGACTTTCATAATAATTTTGCTATGCATTATTATTTAATTAAATTCGATTTCATTACGTCACAACGGTAAATTCGTTTATTCGGAACAAACGAACCCGAGCCCAAAGTGTGTTGTGTAAGCCAACTAGATTTGGAATTAAATGGGTGAGACCCATGACTTACATCAAAAGTCACTATTTGTGATGCTAGTGGTTGAAATAGTAAATGTGGCATTTACTTCTCAAATCTACCACCATTTTGAAAGTCAACACACATTAACTTTGGAATTAGTCTTTGGAAAACTACTATTCCTCTTTCTCTCTCTTTGGGCGTGAATATGCTCATTCATCTTCATTGATTTTTGCTTCAAAAATCTTCAAAGCTAGCACTTATAGAGTCTTGTGAGGTGATATGGAAACTCACCCTTGAGTTTGGAATTCAAAAAAAAATCTTGGAGCTTCCATCCAACAAAGAAATTTTTGAAATCTCTAATCCGATCAATGTAAGTTTATTCTGCAACTCACTTGATTAATCACACTAGAATCATGTTTAGGATCCTTGGGATGTCTTGGACAAACTAACATAAGTGAGATAGTTAATATCCATAATTATTGAATTTTTGTTTTGAAAATGATCTAATATTAGTAATACACTCATAAAGTGGTTCTTTACTCCCAAGTATAAGAGTGTCGAAATAATAAATAATCTGGTAAGACTGTGGTCAATTCATAGGGAATAAATTTAATAGGATAAAATAATGATCTGAGTAAAAAGGAAAAAGATTGAAGTGATGGTAGATTTTAAATTAAAATATAACAATAAATTCAAGTGCTGGGTTTATGGGATCCACTCTTTGTAATATTCCAAATTTTTCGAAAAATGTCTAATATATTTCCAAATTAAAGTTAAAGATTTCGAACAGGATGGTATTCGAAAATCAAAATTTATGTGTTGGACAATAGATCAGAAGATTTTTAAGTGAAGCTTCGTTGCGTTGGAAAACGCGTGATTTCGAGAACCGGTTACACGATTCTTGATTATATCGTTATATGTGTAAAAGTTTCTTGTCTCAACTATAAAAATAACAGATAAACTCTGATTGAGCTGAATCTTGAATCATCGGACCTTTTTTTCCGAGATGAACAACCTTCGTGTTGAATATGTTTTGAAATTTGCATCAGAATGGCTTCAAAAATATGAATTTCTGAGAAAACCCCATGACAGGGACCTAATTATTATTTTCGGGGTCTGAATGTAAATTTTCTAAACTTTTATTATAAATACCCTCAAGTTTCAAAAATTGTAAAAAATTCAAAAGCTTATGTAATCACCCATCTGACCGCTCTCTTGTCGTTCTGGAAACGTGGTGGCACTGGTGGCCACTGCCGGCCAGCTCACCACCACATAAAGATGCACCGGAGAACCCCCACCCTCCAGCTGCGAGCAGGCGGCCAAGGGACGTCGGAATCCAGCGAAATCACTTGAAGAATGCCGCACATGGGTTTACCGATCCCGGCTCCTCGGTTCATTTCATGCCCGAGCCACCCGCCAAATTGAAGCTCTCGGAGAGTACTACAAGTATACAGTGATGGATTTTCCATTCTGTGCACGGTTGCAAGCGAAACGAGGAAAGAAGTTTCGGATGAATAGTGACCTATGGTGAACAGTAGCTCCGATCGGAATTCTGTTGACTCCAACGCGTTTTGGAGTTGTTTGGAGTCTGTATATGGCCTCGTAATCTCAATAAGATCTCCTGGTAAAAATTCGAAAATTTCAAGTTTATAGTTAAATGTTTGGATGTATCCAGTAGCTTCGTAGAGTAGAGTATTGATATAAATTGACTTAATTGAGTATTAATATATTGAATATGAGTATTCGATATAATCTGAATAAAAACGGAATGAGTTGATCGATTCGATAGAATATGTAAGTTTTCGGTAAAAGTGAGTTTTTACGTATAATGATATGTTTGGATAAATACCCTCATGTTATCCTCATTAAGATTAATATCTACGTGATGTGAGATCAGAAACCCATACCTCTCAAGTTATTTTCTGACTCTCTCCGACCTACGCGGTTCTTGTGTATTAGAAGATTATGGTACAGTCTCATCCCCGATAAATTGTTCGTGTTCCGTTAAAGAGTCAGTGCCAGGAACAGTATCACTCCGATTTTCATCGAGTTCTAATTTCCTCCCACTTACCACTGCATTTATGAATTCTTTTTCGAGGAAAACCGCATTGAGAGCAACAAATACCTTGTTCTCTTGTGGGTTGTAGAAGTAATATCATTTGGTTTCCCTAGGATAACCTACAAATAGGCACTTATCTGATTTGGGTTCTAGTTTAGTACCATCCAAACGTTTAACGTATGCCAAGCATCCCCAAATCTTTAGGAATGAGAAACCTAGTTTCTTTCCTGTCCATATTTCATATGGAGTCTGTCCAACAGAATTTGACGGAACCTTATTCAAAATAAGTATTGTACTGTTCAATGCGTATCCCCAAAAGGAAATTGGTAGCTCGGTGCGACTCATCGTAGACCTTACCATGTCTAACAAAGTTCGGTTTCTCCGTTCAGACACACCATTCAATTGAGGTGTTCCGGGAGGAGTCCACTGTGAAAGAATACCATATTCTTTCAAGTAATCGAGAAACTCATTGCTTAAGTATTCTCCACCACGGTCTTACCGTAATATTTTAATACTTTTACCGGTCTGTTTTTCTACTTCGTGTCGAAACTCTTTGAATTTCTTAAAAGTTTCCGAATTGTGTCTAATAAGATACACATAATCATAACGCGATGCATCATCCGTAAAGGTTACGAAGTATTCATATCCACCTCTAGCCTAGCTAGACATGGGCCCATATACGTCACTATAAACGAGGGCTAACAGTTCGATGGCACGTACACCTTTATCGTAAAAAGGCGTTTTAGGCATTTTTCCTAATAGACAAGATTCACAGACTTCATATGAATTAGGATCAAATCCGTCCAAGTATCCACTCTTCGAAAGTGTGGATATACGAGTCTTGTTAATGTGTCCCAGACGACAATGCCACATATAAGTTTCATCTGTTTTACTCAATTTGAACCTTTTGTTTGTCATGTTATATGTTTGAGATTCATTTATATTCAAAATATAAAGACCATTATTAGCATCAACAGTACATATCTGAAAATCATCTTTATAAACAAAACACCCAGTGTTCCGGAATACAAAGGTATACCCACATTGGGTCAAACAAGATACAGAGATAATGTTTCTAGTCAAACTAGTTACATAATAACAGTCTGATAAAGTAAGTACATGCCCCGAAGGCAGTTCCAAAATACAGGTCCCTACAGCCAAAACAGCGACTCTGGTCCCGTTTCCAACTCGTAGGTCAATCTCGCCTGAAGCCAGTCTCCTGCTAATCTGCAGATCCTGCATATCAGTTTATATATGAGTACCACATCCAGAATCAAAAATTCAATTTTTAAAACTAGAAGTAGACATATTTATTTCAATAACAAACATACCTGAAGCTGGAGCCTTGCCCCCTTCACTTTCTTTGTGTGCGCCTTGTACTCACGGACAGTCACGCTTCCAGTGACCCTGTTTGCCACACTGTAGGTAGACATCTTGGGATTTGTCCTTTGCCTTCCCAGAAAACTTTGATGATCTGGCCTTGCCTTTTCTTTTCTTCTTCTTCACACCTCCAGAAGCCTTCGGCCATGCCTTGGCCTTCTGAGATGTCGAAGTGAAATGTGTCTCGCGCTTCTTGCCCTTCAGAAGATCTGGCTCTGCTTCTTTCAGTATCGCCATCAACTCTCCAAGAGTCTTCTTTTGGTTCATCATATTGTAGTTCATGATGAACCCGCCCCAGCAGTCAGACAGAGACTGTAAGATCAAATCTATAGAAGTCTCAGCCTCGAAGGTTATGCCCAGCTGACCTAGTTGTTCGATTTTAGCAATCATCTGCGACACATAGTGTTCGACATATGTACCCTCTGAAATACGTAAGCGAAAGAGATTCTTCTACAATTCATACTTCTGAGATCTAAGATTAGATCTATGAAGGTTCTTCAATTTCAACATCATGTTGTAGGGATCCAATCCCTTGTTTTGACGATGAAATTGAGGGGTCATTGTGGCAAGCATGACGGACTGAGCAGTTGAGTTGTCATCATTGTGAGTCTTCGAAAGCTCATGATCAACAACCTGCTCATGTCCAGGCTCAGGCCCGAGAGGTCTGTCTATGACATAAAACAACTTCTCGGCTCCTAGGACAATCATGAGATTCATCTCCCAATCTGGAAAATTGGCGCCGTTAAAGACATTATCGCCCATGACGATGTCTCTAACATTAATCTTTCCAGTCATCTTGATTGCAATAGTCTAACTATTCAATCAATTATATCGGGTACAATCAAATGTAATGATTACTATAGTCCAACTATATAATCAACTACAAATGAAGTTATAAGAGTATAGTCCAACTATTCAATAAAAACAATAAAGTATTAGTCCAACTAATAAATATATATAATGACGAAAAATAAAGCGCGTATTTAGCAAGTATTAAACGAAATTGCAAGTTTAATACTAGCCTCCCACTATTTTTTGGCGAGCCTCTAACCCTCTGTTGAGTACTCGGGAAACCCAATTTCCTAGTGGAGTATGATCCCGTTAAATAACACACAACCTTGACTTTGACCAACAAGCTGTATGAAACTTAACTAGGTGGATCTCTAAGATCAATTGGATCACATTCAATTCCTAGATCCGATAGGTGGACCTCCAAGTCCAAATATATATCCAATATATATATTCTAACATTTTTCTCTGAATCAATTAAGCCTTGGCTTTGGCTCAACAAGCTTAATGATTCCAGTTAAGCGTGACCCATTGACAGTGGGAAAGCTTCGTAATCCACGTCAATGTACAGAAGTCTATTCCGCATTATCGATGTCCAGTCTCGATAATACTACGACTATGAATATTTAATGATTAAATCGTTCATGGATTAATATTGTCTCATATCTTATTAATCTGGAACTAATCATAAGGACTTTTATTTTATATATATTCAAGTAATCCAATTACAAAATAATAAAATAGCAATTTCTTTTGTCACATAGTTAATTTGTACAAAAACCACAATGTCTTTTACAAATAGTGATGCTATGGGTCATAATTGTCCAACAATAGGCGGTATCCTGATTAAGTCATGTGATAATTAATTCCAACCAACTATAAAGGCGGTATCCAATTAATTCAGGTTAAAATTAATAAAGTCCAACCAACCATAAAGCGGTATCCAATTAAGTCATATTTTAAGATAATTTATATATTATAATTTAAGGGAGATTAATCTAAATTATCATAATAAAGGTTTCACCCTTCCCCCAATGGAAATTAATTACAAAACATAAAAGAAATATAAAATAAACAAATTATTATTACTACTACTAAAAATAAAAATACATAATTAAAAATACAAAAATTAAATACACAAGATAGAGTCCTTAAATCCTTATTAAGAACCTTAAGGAAAGTATAAATTTAGAAAATGAAATCAGCTTCAATTTAAAGGCAAAATTCGGCCTTGAGCGTCGCGACGCAGAATGCTTTCGCGTCATGACGCGCATCGATTTCTGACACGTGTACGCGATTGTCGGTAGACTGAATTATTGGTTCGGTGTCGCGACGGAAGAAGGCTTGGCGTCGCGACGCTGAAGTCATGATTACGCGATGATGACGCACGTGATGACACATGTGATGATGTGGTGATGATGCGTGTCGGCAGCATAGTAATTGAGGCATGTCGCGATGCAAAGAGTTTTGCGTCGCGACGCGTGAACTGTGAATTTCCATTTTTTGTCCGTTTTTCATCCTTTAAGCCCCAAGTTGATTCCATTGAGTCTTAAAATTTTATTTATCTGCAAAACAAACAAAAATACATCAAAACATTCATAAAACTTGGGAAACCAAACTAAATATTAGGTCAAATTGATGGTAAATAGTGATATATTTTCCGCTCATCAGTGACCGTCAACCGAAAGGTGAGAGCTAAGCGAGTGAGTAGTGACGGAACTGACGGTGAACGAATGGAATTGTTGGGGGCTGACGATGACCGAGAGAGTGGCGTACTGGCATGAAGGAATAGAGATTAGAGAGAGTGGCGTGAAGGAATAGATGAGAAACTGAGAGAGAGACGAGAGACGACGAGAGAGTGGCGTTGACTGTTTGAGATGAGAGAAGAGAGACAAGAGAAAGATGAGAAAGTCTACTGAGAGTGAGTGGTGAGTGCTAGGGCCGGCTGTGTGTGGATTGAGTGAAAGAGATCAATGATCAATCTTCTGATTTCTGAATGAAGTAATTTTTTTTTGTTTAAGCCCGGGCCGGGCCAGACCCATACTAAATATGTTGAGCACGGCCCGAGCCCAAGCCCGAATCGGGCTTCTGAGTATAAGGCCCGATCCGGAATCAAAATATCCCGAATTGGGTTAAAGCCCGGGCGGATCGAACCGAACCGGGCTGAACCGGACCAGACCCGAATTTTTCTGTCATCGTTAATTCAATCCCCTTGCTATCTATCATTCAATGGTACATGACTAACAAAAATGACACTTTGTTCCTTTTAAAATTGGTTTTTATCTTTTTAGTTCCTCGTAGATTTTTAATTCTTCATTTCAATCGTGATGTCAAAATTTTAATAAAAAATTAAATGTAAATTTTAGCAATAAAATTAATGTGTTTTAATTTATAAAGATCTCAAATAATCAATTTGTATGTGTAAATATCACATTTACTCATCCCAATGGGTGTGTTTTGGTAGTATTGGGTTTAAGATCCCACCTTACGGTCATGAGTTCGAATTCAGAGAGTGTGTTTATTGTAATAGCCTGAGACAACCGTGGGTTTTACCTTCTCTGCTTAAACCCGAAACAGATGATTTGACGGCAGGATTTCCAACGATTTAAAAATATGTATATCACATTTACTCATTATTTGTGTTTTTTTTTTCTATTTTTGTTTTAACACAATCGATGAAATAGGGTAAAGATATCTATCTATTAAGGACCAAAAAGATGCAAACCAACTCTAAGAATGATGAAAGCATCATTCTCCCTTTCTTTAATTCTTATAAACAAATAAAGCTTTTCTGGTTAATCAAAACTCACTCAGGGAAGGCACTATCATTTGAATGCCTAAGGCCGTTTTCTATTGCAAGCTCAATTACAGGCTTTTAGGAAAAAGATATAGTCAGCATAAAAAAAGAGTGAGTTGCATGCCTCCGGAGAAATTAGCTGTGATTGCGAAATTGAACTTTGTATGATAATATATAAAAATCAAACTTTAAAATGCATGTGTTTGTAATGCAAAGTTTCTAAATATTCCTTCCGATTCCATTGGATTGAAATTTCGAATAGATTATTGGTCAAATATGCTGGCTCTGATCAGCTAACTCCAACACCAATTGTCAAAACTTGTATTATTTTTATTATATGCATGCACCTCGCATAATCTTAAAAAAATTATTAATCCACAACCACCGAAATATTCCTTCAGCTTTCTTCTTCATTATTCATCAGAAACTTCTGTACATATATGAACAAAAAATGGGTCCATGAAAACAGAATTGGAATTTGGAGTTGTTTCCCCCCACTTGCTGGTACCCAAAAGTCTAAATTGCCAGCTTCTTGAAATGTCCCATTTGGACTTTTAGACTATAGTTTTGATACTTTTTACCAACTGAGACTTTTAAGTTCTAAAAAGCTCTTAAAAAATTATTATGAAGTAAATAATAATAATAATAATAATAATAACAATAACTAATGGAATCATCCAAAAATAAGTTTTTAAGATGATGTTTTCAATGGTGTGGTTTGGTGATGTATAATTCAGGATCTCATTTTGAGATTTTAGGATCGAATTCAAGGGGTGCGTTTCTTGTAAAAATCTATAACAGTCGGAAATTTTACATGCTCCGCTTAAGCCATAATAGATAATTTGGTGGTGGAGTTTCTAACAATTAAAAAAAAAAGTTTTTAAAATGCTTTCAAGTACTTTATGTTTTCTTTAGATTGGGGTTAGTAAATCAATAATTTCCGCGGAAACAATCAAAATGATGCATGCACCATCATGTCACTACACGTCATCATTTAATTTTAATTGAATGTCCATTTGTATTCTTATCATTTACTCGAAAATCATAAATTATAATACATTTTGTGTCATATGGTGATATATAATTAGATGGTGGTGGTTAATATGTTGGTGACAACATCGCCTGAAATTATTTTCAATTAAGAGAATCCTTGTCATCTGTCAAATCTTAATAAATGCAAAGCCTTGGCTCAAATGAATCAAATTATTTATTGTCTTCTCACTATTTCTCTCAATGCACTCCTTTAATTAAAAATATAAGTTACTCTTTTTAAGTATACAGATTTTGTCGTACTAGGAGAAGATATTAATCTTCTTTTTCTTTTTTCTTTTTTTTTTTTAATATTTTTTTTCTTTTCACACCTTCCAAGAATTTGGAGCAATTATAATCGTCTCACAAACAAGTGGCCAATAAAATAATCAAACACAAAAATAACCAATGAGAATTTGCCACCCTATATATTTCAGACATGTCCAAATCAGTGTTAATATAATCAATAGAATCATGAATCGATCGTGAGTCCGATCTGATTAAAAATAAAAAATCAAAAAAATATAATTAAAATCAATTAAAATTGGTGAATCAAACTTTACTGATTCAATTTTTTTTCATTTTTTATAATTTTGAATTAAATAAAACTATTTATTATGTAAGCAATTTTGTCTTTTTTTTATACAGTTCAACTGATCGAACCAGATAATTGTAGTTTAAATCATTCAACCATCGTCGTAGACTTTGGAAAGTCTTTTCGGAGCCTAATGCACTCTTTTGATGGAGTGACAGAATATAATATTGATTTAGTAATGATAAAATTTAATTTTCATAAAAAAAATCTTCATTTTAAATCCAACAAATCAAAATTATTATATTAACTGTTAGTTCCATTTTTATTGGCTTATGTCTGTGACAAAACGTGTTCAATTGAGTTGTAATCTTTCGTGTATATCTTGGTGCAATTGGACTGGTGTTTGGTTGTTGTGCATCAGACATGCGTTCGTGGTGCGTTCGTTTCAGTGTTCGAACGTTGGCGTTAGTGCTGCGTTCATTATTGAGTTCGAACGTGTGGCGTTAGTGGCACATTCTTCATTGGGTTCGAACGAGATCATTCCAGAAAGCAAACGTTCAAGTCACGTAATTGTTGGGTTCGAACGAGATCATTCCAGAGAGCATCCGTTTGTTGTGCGTTCGAGTGGCGTTCGAACGAGTCTTTCCAGTAGGCTCGCGTTCGTGGTGCGTTCGAGTAACCATTCGAACGCGACTGCGATCTAAACGCGTTTTTGAGCCTTTTCACTTTGTAAAACCTTAGCTTTTTACCCTACCTATAAATATAACCCTTAGTCGCCATGCCCTTGAGTTGAAACAGATTTCCCTTGAGTTAAAACCTCTCAAAGCTTTCAACTTACTTTGAATCCACCATTGAAGACTTCTTATCTTCTTGTCTTCTTCATTAATGGTGAGATTCGTTCTTTGATAAACCTTCAACATAACCAAACCCAAAATTCTCAATCCTTCAGAGTTCTCAAGCTGGAAGTTTGGTAGTCGGAGTTTCGGTTTCAGAGGTGATACAATTCACTCAAAGACTTCAAACGTTCTGAAGAAAACCGTAGGTCGCGGGCTTGAGGAGTTGCCTTGAGTTCTTGCAGTATTGAGGTACTTGAGTCGGTGCAGTTACCACAATAGGTCTTGACCATCATTGTAAGTTTTTCTCTATATAATGGATTGGGCTGGTAGCCGATATACCCGAAGTGGTTTTTTACTCGCACGAGTTTTCCACTTCGTCGTCAAAATTATTATGTTGATTTTGTGTGATTGATTTAATTTTCCGCAATTTATTTTATTTCTTTTTATTGTGGTTTAATTGTTGACTTCCGTAGACACATTAATTAGGACTTGTCTTAATTAATTGTGATTAATTCCGCATAGGGTCATAACCTAGGCTAATCGCGTATTTTCAATTGGTATCAGAGCCTGAACTCGATCCTTGACCCATTAGCTATGGAACGTAGTCAACCCTTGAATTGTCAGCCATTTTTTGATGGCACGGAATATTTACATTGGAAGGTTCGCATGAGAGCGTTCCTTAAGTCCTTAGATTAGAGGGTCTGGATGACTGTTGATTACGGGTGGAAACCTCCCGTTGTTACTGTTGATGTGGTCTCTTCCTCTAAAGATAAATTGACATGGACCAAGGACGATTTTGATGCTAGCAATTGGAACAACAAGGCTGTTAATGCCATACATGGTGCTGTTTGTTCTGCCGAGTTTAGGAGAATCTCTATGTGTGAGATAGCTAATGATGCTTGGGACATCCTGCAGACTGTGCATGAGGGCACACTGTCTGTTAAAAATAATAGACTCCAGGATTTAGCCACTAGGTTTGAGGTCGCCCATATGAAATATGATGAGACCTTTGATGAATTCTATGTTGAGATTAACGACATTGTTAACTCAAGTTTTAACCTATGTGAGACTATTCCTACCAGTATGATAGTTAGGAAAATCATTATATCCCTGCCTGAAAAATTCCTACCCAAAATCACCGCCATCGAGGAAAGCAATGACCTCGATCAGCTTAATTTAGATGAACTTGTAGGAAAACTGCAGGTTTATGAGAAGAAACTTCATGGGTATCAAAAGCCCAAAACTATAGCAATGAAGATCGCGAATGAAGTTGTTCATGGTTCGTCTAGTGATGAGGATACCCTCACGGACCATGATTTAGCCTTATTTGCTAAAAGGTTTAAGAAATTTCTTAAGCTTAAAAAGAGTGGTCATAGTTATAACAGGGATAGGGAGGATGAGCCTAGAGATAGTAGGCATAGTAGGAGAGAGTCTGGAGAGGATAGGGATAGTAGATCTCGTGGTGTCCAGTGCCATGAATGTGAAGGATATGGACATGTTAGATATGAATGTCCCACATACCTTAAGGCTAAAGATAATAAAGTCATGACAGCCTCCCTTAGTGATTCTGATGGTGATGATTCTCCTAAGAATAAGAGCAACTATATGGCTTTTACTGCTAGTGTGACTGACGAGAGAGAGATAGTTGTTAATGATACTGAGTCAGAAGTCTCTCTCGATGAGTCTGTTGATGATGAAAGTCTTCAGATAGTTTATATTGAATTGTTTATTGAAATTTTAGCTATTAAGAAGACTAACATAGAGGTCAATAAGAGGCTGAAGGAAGTAGAGCTAGAAAAGAATGAAGCTCAAGCCAAATTTTAGCAAAGCCTCTTGATGATAGATGACCTGGAGGAGAGAAATAAAGGCCTATTTGATAGGGTCAAAACTTTAGAGACTGAACTTGAAAATGCTAGAACTCAATTGTATGTATTTTCTAGTGGGAATAAGAAAGTGGATCGTATGTTAGGTATTATTTTTTAGCCTAATTGTGATAAAGCGTCAACATCTAGAGCAATGTCTAAACCTCATAAACATGACCTAGGTAATAAGCCTGTTGAGTGTAGTCATGTGATTCCTCCATTTATTCCTCGTCTCGTTCCCCAACCTCGTACTAGAGGTGTTATGGGTAAACCTCGCTCTCATCCGAGGCTTGTGCCTGTGTGCCATCATTGTGGCAAAGCATGACATAGTAGGCCTAAGTGTTTCATGTTACATAAACAAAAGAAGAGGCCTAAGAGTGTGTCTCATAGATTTGATTATTCAAATCTAGTGTCTCAAGTTTCTACACTAACCAAACAAGCTCAATTCCTGAGTGAGAAACTTGCTTTGCTGTCTGGGAATACTCATGTGAAAGAGATTCCTAGAAAGATTTGGGTGAGGAAGCAAGATGACTTCCCATATACTTCTGAATGCCTTGATCCTGACAGGCATGATGAGACTGCACTTCGGTGTAACTCTTCTTAGAAGTTACATTTGTATTTCCCATTTGCGTGTGTGTGTGCGCGCGTGTGTTTATGTTTTTTTCTGCACGTTTATTTTCTTTTCACTGCATATGGGTGTGTGTATCTTGTTTTGATATATGTCCCTTGGTATATAGGATGGAAACCCAGACATAAATTTCATAGCCAATTCCGAATGGACGGTAGTATGATCTGCACTCGGGATACAACTCCACGTACCACTGGATATAGTCAAGCCATTTTGTGTTTTCATTTTTTTTTGTGTTAAAACCAAAAAAAATATATTTTTTGAAAAAGACCAAAAAAATATTTTATGTGGCTTGATAGAGCATGAAAAGCATGTACATGTGATCCCGGTATGTAGGATCTATGATTATGCATGTATAATATGCTTCCATTTTTCTTGATGCTCTATATACATATGTGTGTGTGATAAAAACTCTTGGTATATCTTGTGCTTGCACCTCACATACATGTGTTTATTATGTCAAGGCTTGACCGCATGTATGAGTTTTTGGACTGGTAATCTAATTTATATCATACTTTGTACACTAAATAGTGTGACCTTTGACTAGATGACCTTGTTATCCCCTTATAAAAGCAAAAAGAAATTTTAAAAAAAAAATATGAGACTCAAGTGCAAAAGAGCCCATGTGGCCAAATTCAAAAGATAAGGGCAAAAACCCTTCACTCGAAAGAGTTGTTAAATATGAGCTCATGATATTTATGAGGTAAACAATATAACATGCAACCAATGTTGCTTCTTTTCAGGTCTTAGTGGTGCTGGGTTTGAATACCTATTTTGTAGACTTTGGTTTGGTTAGAGATGGATTTCTTTAGCTGTGTCCAGCTCATAAAATAAGGTCTTAAGCCTTGATTCGTTGTGCACTTTATTTTTTACGCAAGTGCTTGATATGCTTTGGTGTTTATGTCATATGCATAAGTGTTATATTTAGCAAAATTTAAACTGATGCATATTGGTTCATGTCATAAACAACTGAATACTGACTGGGTTTCATTGTACTTGCTTAAAGTGCTATTTAAGTCAGATATTTCTTCGGCATTGTGTGCGTTTGTATGTTTCAACTTCTGCATATATTTTTCTCTTTTATGGTTTATTTTTACCTTGTTGTGTAATGTCTGTCAGTTTTCGTTCATGTATCGTTCTCTTTAACTTTCGAATGATTTTCGTTAGTGCATCATTTTCCAACATGTTCGAACATATATCGTTCGTGTACTATTTTTCATTTCATTCGAACATTTTCTTTCCAGAACCTTTTCGTTCGTGTTTCGTTTCCATTTCGTTCGAACGCCTTGACTTGTGTTCGACACGCGTTCGACTCTCGTTCGAACGTTTTTGGGGTATTTAAATACCTTTTGTGCGTGTTACGTTCACACGTTTCTTTCTTTCAATTTCCACTGTGGTTCTCTGCCTTTCCTCTCCATTTCATTGCTTACCAAGTCAGATCCGAGGTTGTGTGGCCTTCCTCTTCTTAATTTCAGTCTCATCTTCATCATCAAGGTAAGTTTTTTTTTTAATTTCCCTTTCATTCTCAGATCTGGTTTTAGGGTTTCTTTTTTTTTTTATTTTAGCCTTCTTTCTTCTATTGAAGGCGTATGGTGTCATGTGAATGTGTTTTTTATTGTTTGTGTGTGTCTGTTTGTGGCGATTTGCATCTGTTAGGGGTGATTTCATTTTCGGTCCATCGCCATTGCATTCGAACGCCCCAAGAACTTCGTTCGAACGCCCTTTGAATTTCACAATTTATTTTTTCTTCTGTTTTGTGATCTGTTTGGGCTGTTTCTTTTTATTATGCATCCTCTTGTGTGTTCTAGATGCCTAAGAAGGTTGTCGCTTCCAAGAAACGTCCTCGCGACTCCCTCAATCGGGATCATTTTCGCAGTCCTGTGGCGGCTCATCTTTTCGATGATCACTTCTCCCAGCACAACCTATGTTTGGAACGCAACGTCTTGGAGGATTAGTTGCGTGATTCTGGGGTCGTGCCCTTGCTGATTAACCGGGGTTGGGGCCCGCTTCTCTCCGACTTCATTGGCCCGTCTGCCTCCCTGGTCCAAGAGTTCTATGCCACCATGAAGGTGGTTTATGCTACTTCTTTCTCTGTGTTCATTCGAGGCAGCTATTTGGACATTGATGCTTATGTCCTGTCTCGTGTCCTTGCGATCCCTGAGGTTCCGTATCCTCAATTTCCTTGGCCACCCACTGAAGGTCCCTCTGATCAGCTAATCATGGACGTTGCCACCGGCCAGCATCGTCCGTTTCTCGGGGGTATGGTTGTTGTTGCCACTTTGCTCCCATCTTATCATCTAATCAACATGATTGTTTGCCACAACCTGTGGCCGAAATCTCATGTGAACACCCAACCAATCGCCCAGATCGTTTTCCTATATGCCATTGAGCAGGGTCTTTCTATTGACATTCTCGATGTCATCTTATGTAAGATTATCTGTATCCGCACTGCATCATATGCTGCTCACACTCTGCCATACGGGTGCCTCATCCGGCGCATCATCTCCTCTTTGATTCCTGACTTTGAACATGATCATCTGCTTCCTCTGTTGAAGCCCATTGGTCGTCAAACTGTATCTTCTGGAGCTGCTAATCTCCCCGCTCATGCTCATGAGCCTGCTCCTGCTCATACTCCTGCTCCTTCAGCCTCGGCCTCTACCTCATCCTCTTCCGCTGGTCCTCCGCCAGATTTTTACCAGCGCATTTTAGACTCTCATGCGACTATCCTGGCAGAGCTTCGTCTGCTTTCTGGAGGCCTATCAGAGGTTCGTTCTTCTGTTCGCCGTTTTGAGGATCAGTTTGCTAGCCATCTTGCGGATTCACATGCAGGTTCTGATGACGAGGGCTCGTATGCCAGTTCGGAGTCTGACTAGTAGCTTTGCTTCATTTTCAGGGTTTTATTAGAGTTAGGGGGAGTCAGTCCGTTTTGAGATCATTTTGGTAGCATGTTATGATGTACTCTCTTTCTTTTGATTGCTTTTGCGATGTATTGAAATCTATTGATGTATATTAATGCAACATGATCTATTTTGTCTAACATCGACTAATGACTGTTCCTACTTGTATGCTTTTGGATACTGCATTTTTCTGTTTCCTTCCCGATTATTCTTGTGATACATGTGTGTTTGTGCGGGGAATCAGTTTTAATATATGCTTGTTGTTTATCTTGTATATGCATGCTTTGTCATTTCGTGACAAAAATGTGGAGTAATAGTGATATGCATGTTTTAATAGTGTCGATATCTCTGGTTTAAAGAGAGTTCAGATTAAGGGGGATACACATTGATCTCTTTTACTGAATATTGTATGAGATTGGTTTACCTGTTTTATTTTATACTTGATAATCCCAATGCTTTTCACGGTATATGGTTGTTTGTGGATGTTTCAGGTAAACATGTTTGTTGCTGTGGCGGCATTCATTTCAAGACTACTTGGTTAGGTGTTAGATCGAGTCCTATTGTAATTAGTCTCTGTTTTGATGGTTGACAGTTGACTATTTTCTTTTTGGGTCTTTTACCGTAGTCTTTGTATTAGGTAGTGTTTTGTCACGGAATGCCAAATGGGGAGATTGTTAGTTCCATTTTTATTGGCTTATGTCTGTGACAAAACGAGTTCAATTGAGTTGTAATCTTTCGTGTATATCTTGGTGCAATTGGACTGGTGTTTGGCTGTTGTGCATCAGACATGCGTTCGTGGTGCGTTCGTTTTAGTGTTCGAACGTTGGCGTTAGTGCTGCGTTCGTTATTGGGTTCAAACGTGTGGCGTTAGTGGCACATTCTTCATTGGGTTCGAACGAGATCATTCCAGAAAGTAAACGTTCGAGTCATGTACTTGTTGGGTTCGAACGAGATCATTCCAGAGAGCATCTGTTCGTTGTGCGTTCGAGTGGCGTTCGAACGAGTCTTTCCAGTAGGCTCGCGTTCGTGGTGCGTTCGAGTAACCGTTCGAACGCGACTGCGATCTGAACGCGTTTTTGAGCCTTTTCACTTTGCAAAACCCTAGCTGTTTACCCTACCTATAAATATAACCCTTAGCCGCCATGCCCTTGAGTTGAAACAGATTTCCCTTGAGCCAAAACCTCTCAAAGCTTTCAACTTACTTTGAATCCACCATTGAAGACTTCTTATCTTCTTGTCTTCTTCATTAATGGTGAGATTCGTTCTTTGATAATCCTTCAACACAACCAAACCCAAAATTCTCAATCCTTCAGAGTTCTCAAGGTGGAAGTTTGGTAGTCGGAGTTCCGGTTTCAGAGGTGATACAATCCACTCAGAGACTTCAGACGTTCTGAAGAAAACCGTGGGTCGCGGGCTTGAGGAGTTGCCTTGAGTTCTTGCAGTATTGAGGTACTTGAGTCGGTGGAGTTACCACCATAGGTCTTGACCATCGCTGTAAGTTTTTCTCTATGTAGTGGATTGGGCTGGTAGCCGATATACCCGGAGTGGTTTTTTACTCGCACGAGTTTTCCACTTCGTCACCAAAATTATTGTGTTGATTTTGTGTGATTGATTTACTTTTCCGCAATTTATTTTATTGCTTTATATTGTGGTTTGCTTGTTGACTTCCATAGACACATTAATTAGGACTTATCTTAATTAATTGTGATTAATTCCGTATAGGGTCAGAACCTAGGCTAATCGCGAATTTTATTAACAAAATGAATTTTTTTATTATTTATAAAATATATTTTAATAAATTTTTAAACTGAGGGCGACTGTCCTATTTGCACCAAATATACCTCCTGCATTCACTGGTTTTTTGGAATCATTCACGCCTCATAAAAATTTTCCTACTTTTTTGTAGGTAATAAATACAGTACAAAAAGTCTTGCTCAAACTTGGAAGCTTCAACTAATGGGTTTAGATTCAGTATTAAGTTAAATTTTATGATGACTTTTTTATAAGTGGTAGTTTTTGAATAATAATTTAAATATAATTGAATCTTAATTGTGTATTATTATTAAAGTATGTATGGTAGAAGATTATGAAAAACTTAATTGATATAGGACATATGATATTTGTAGTTTTAAAATGCCATAACTTGAATTACAGGTGTCCGTTTTCGGCATGCATATGGTGGTGACTGATTGTGTCAATTTGACCCAACAGATCATTCCTAAATTTCTCTTTAAATGTCCTTAAATCGTAATTAGAAGTTTTCTTTCAAAATTTTTAGGCTTTTTCCGGATTTATTTCTTTGATTTGGGAATCAGATTTTAATCTTATTTCCTTTTATTGTTTTATGATGATTATGATATGTCCTACTTTTGTAGGTAATAATACTGTACAAGAAATTTAGCTGAGACTTCAAACTTACGTTAATAGACTTGAATTCAGTGTTAATCTGAGTTTTTTTTATAAATAATAAATTGATATATTATCTAGTAATTTAAATGTAATTAAATTTTAATCATTTGTTATTAATAAAGTACATGCTATAAAAAAATTATGAAAAACTTAATATAATTTAACACAACATCAAATCTAAATTCAAACCAATTTGTGTTAAAATCTGTGTCAATTTATTAAAGTTGAAGTTCAATCCTATAAAAAAAGAAAAAAAATATACTTGTATATATACATACAGGATTCACAAACAAATTTTTCTTAAAAAAAAAAAAAATCGTACGTCAAATTTAACAATACTGGCTATAATTATAGGCAACTTGGACTATTGCATACGGCCATATTATAAAAATGACCACAAAAAACATAATAACTGAATATTATTAAAATAAAATATTATAATTACTCATTTTAGTGAAGTTTCAATCAAATTGTATGATAGTGCTAATTTAAAAATCCACTTCATTGACTCCTAGATAACTACTTTATTATAAATTATTAATTTCTGCCTAGGCCACCTCACAGGACCAGACTTTTTCTGATGACTGAGCTGCCCTTGTCAATATATATATTATTAACCATTATGTTAAAGCTAATAATAAAATATTTAAACATGTCGATTTTTTAATCATGCATCACCACCATAGACGTGTAACCAAAAAAAAAAAGATCTAAGATTTTCATTGGATTAGAATTAACCCACTTTATAAAAAATCTTTAAATAAAAAATCATGCACCACCACCATATATTTTCTCATTTTCTTTCTTCATAAAAAATCTTTAAGCTAGTAATTAATCAAGCATTTCATCTCATCAATGGAGCGCTGTCCAATCTTCCTCACCATCATAGCTTCAGTAGCAATCACCTTCTTAATAATATCATTCACAGTTACCTCACATCGAGCCACTTTTCGCATACTGTCGATAGCTCTGGCGGCAATGTTCACCGTGGGTTTGACCATTTTTTGTTACAGGCGACGGCCAAAAAACAAAGGTAACATAAAAAGTTTCATTGTTTTAATAATTTAGTTTACAGATATATTGGTTTCTTGGTTTCATCTTTTTTTAATTTTCTTGACAATTCAGGAGAGGATTTGATGAAATTTGATCTGGGTATAAACCTCAAAGTTGATATAGAGCTTACGGAAGACAATAGTAAGTGCAAAAAAAGTTGCGGAAATGATGTTGATAAATTGCCTTTGTTTAGTTTTTCCAGTGTTTCTGCTGCTACAAATAATTTCTCGGCAGAAAATAAACTTGGGGAAGGTGGCTTTGGACCTGTTTACAAGGTACAGATTCTCGACTGATCATGAGCTATCTTTTGAGTATGAGTTAGGTGTATTCGCTCATGGGTTTTTATTAAATGTCACAGGGAGTGGTAACACAAGGATGTGAGATAGCTGTGAAGAGGCTTTCAGGAAAATCTGGACAAGGTTTGAAAGAGTTACAAACTGAAGCATCAATTATAGCCAAGGTTCAACACAAAAATCTTGTTAGACTTTTGGGATGCTGCATTGATAAAGATGAGAAGATACTAATCTATGAGTATATGTCTAATAAAAGCTTGGATTGCTTCCTCTTTGGTATGAAAATTTTGAAAACCTTTTAGTAAGTATATATGTTGTGACTCTTTTTTTTGTCTTACAGATCTCTTGTTTATTTGTTGTAAATCAGATCCAACAAAGGGTGAGTTATTAGATTGGGGAACGCGTATTCGGATAATCGAAGGAATCGCACAAGGAGTTCTTTATCTTCATCAATATTCCAGAGTGCGAATTATTCATAGAGATTTGAAAGCCAGTAATATTTTATTGGATAAAGATATGAATCCTAAAATATCAGATTTCGGAATGGCACGAATGATTTTCGGAGAAAATGAGGATGAGTCAAAAGGCAACACTAGCAAGATCTCAGGGACTTAGTAAGTGAAAAAAAAAATGCATATCTAAATTGTTAACATATCAATAAGAGTTTTGAAATTGATTTTATATTAACTGGTAAATTTCAGTGGATATATGTCTCCGGAATATGCACTTGAAGGAATCTTCTCAATTAAATCAGATGTGTTTAGTTTTGGAGTATTGTTACTAGAGATTATGAGTGGCAAGAAGAATACTGGATTTTATCGGACCAACTCTCTCAATCTTATCGGATATGTAAGTAACAAAGCTACACTCACTTTCTTCACTTGCATGCTAAGTCTATATATCAATTAACATGATCTAAGCAATTAACAAGAAGAAAACTACTAATTAGCATTCATAATATTTGTCTTTTTAATTAAGGTATGGGATTTGTGGACAAGCAACAGAATAGTAGAGTTGATAGATTCAGTAATAGAAGAAGCATCCTCCAATAATACATTATCAAGGTACGTGAACATAGCACTTCTTTGCGTACAAGACAAGGCAGAAGATAGACCTAACATGTCTGATATTGTATCAATGCTTACAAATGAAGCTACATCACTACTCTCTCCCAAACAACCTGTTTTTTCATATGTAAGAAATGAGACGAGTTCAACATCCTTCACCAAGAAGTCAGAAGATATTTCTATGAACGAAGTAACAGTTTCAATTTTGGAAGCACGCTGAGTTGTTCTTTTAGTTAATTTCCTGTAATTAATAGCTGATTCTACTTTCTTTCTTTTCTTTTTTTTTTTTAAAAAAAAAAGATTTTTGTTTGATAGAATTTGTTGTAATTGATGTACATCATTTGTTGTAAGACATTTTGCTTTGCTTATTTTCCAACTTATTACTAATGAATGTAAGTTGTTTTTATTTGAATAGAAGAAGTTGGATTGAGACCATCGTATCATAAGTGATTTTTCTTGACGGCTGATTTCGGTCTCAGGGGCAATAAGGGTTTTTTACTCCCGAGACAATCCTCCTCCAACTGTGAATTTGTTTTGTTTATGGGAAACCAAAAGCAAATTTGGCAAAAGATAAGTAAATTCACCAATCAACAAAGAGATTTTAACGTGGTTCGGCGGATCAGATCCAACCTACATCCACGGCACAGAACGGACGATGTTTTATTATCGAAATATGTTTCTCTGATCTGTTTTGTGTTTACAAGTCTAATTTTCTCTTGTTCTCTTCTTAACCCTACCTTACAAGCACGCTTTCCCCTCCTATTTATAATAGCAAAGAAACAATTTTCCTTTTCCCATAAGAATTCTTAATCGAAACTACCTTCACTTCCTTTATCCTACTAGGACACTGACTTATCAACTTTTCCCCATGAAAGTAGGATAACTTATCTTCTTATCCGTAAAAATAGGATGTTTTATCTTCTGCAGCATATCTCGCCATATTCTCGATCTTCATGAGGTCGGTCACAATGGTCTTTTGAACTGAGAATGCTGTTATCGATCTGATAATGCCCGACCATCCAGTCTGGAGTGGTCGGTTACCGATCAGAAAGTGCTCGGCCCATTACTGTTGGCTTTTAGTGGTCGGGTCGGCATTAATGATCTTGACCAGGAAGGGAATTACCTTTTTACCCCTGCCGTACTGCTTAAATATTATAGGGCCTGAAAATACCGCCAACATCTGTCCCCTAGTTCTCGGTTCCAACGAGTATACGAGTTGGTGCCGAGAACTATATAAGAAGAATAGTACTCCTGATGGAGTGACGGCTGACCTTTGTGAGGGGAAGTTTTATTGGCCTGTCACCACCACGTCCTCGGTACAACCAAGATGCTCGGTCTGACTTCTTTTCCTGCTTAAAACAAAATCTTTTCACCGCCCTCCTGGAGACTCTCTCGAGACGCGCAACTGTCACATCCATTTAAATGCCCATCAAATCATCTTTAGGGTTTTAACCCGAACCTGACACTTGTCAAGCA